>QEPC01006353.1:4291721-4303519 GCA_003113815.1 Sphenodon punctatus
CAGGACTATGGAGATCCTGATGAGGAAAGGGGCAGGCTACTCCCCCCCTGCATGGCCCAGGGCCCTGTGGTGGGAATGCCTAGGACTAGCTCAGAGAACCCCCCCATTGAAACATGCACACGTGAGACAGGCTAACAAGTTAAACAACAGGTTTATTCTAAACAGAAAATAAGCCTCACAAGGCAGGTTAAAAATGCTTCAAGTTCCCCTGTTCCCCCAACAGATTCTCTGGGGAGCCCACGCTCCTTCTTCCCTACAGTGCTGGTCAGTGCGCAGACTGAGGCCTCTAGGAGCTTCCTGCCAGGGTAACAGTAATAGGGTCATGGGATAAGGCGACCCCTCAGGCCGGTGGACTTTCCCTCCGCTGGCCTGGTTGAAGCTGGGCTGGGCTGCCTGGATGAATGTCCCGCTGACCGCCCTGCCAGCTGACCTCCCACACTGTCCCTCTGGTACCTTGGGGTTTTGAATCCTCAGATTTCCGTCTTTCCCTCTGGTCCCCTGTCAGCCAGGCTGCTGACCGAGTATCCTCTCCGCGGGTTTTTGTCAGTAAGCTGGCAGCTTGCTGGAGCCATCACACTTCCCTCACTGGTAGCTTTGGTGAGGGCTCAGGTTTCCTCTGACTGCCCCAGGTTCCTTGGCAGCTCCAACTCCCCTCCTCTCTCTCTGGCCTTGCTCCCCTTCAGGCAGCTTCTGATCACAGCTCTGTTTTGTGCTGCTGATTTAACACCCCTGTTTCTTCTGCCAGGCCTCAGCCTCTCCTCAGGCAGCCATCTTGTCTCCTTGTCTCCTTCCTCCCCCCCTGCAACTCACTCAGTTGTTCTCTTCTGCCCCCTAGTGGCGGTCTCACTGCAAGTGCAGGCTAAGCACTTGGTAGTTCCCAAAGGTGTGTGGGAGGAGGGGGTGGGGCTACACACATAAATAAAACATAAAATAAATAAAGTAAACATCTTCCACTACTCCATTTCACAATGTGAAACGAGAAGCACATACCCTGTCCATTTCCTGACTTCTGTATGTGACCAGATTCTCTCTCACTAAGAAGATCAAAGAGAAAACCCTGTCAACGTTGGTTGCAAGCCAGAGGAAATTGCCCCGAAAACTCCCATTGAAATCAATGGAACTCTCAATGAAGAACATTAGCTCTGCCTTAACTAATGGAGCCACTAGTGTGGCTCCATAATATAATGATATTCTATAACTTAACTATATGGCCTAACAACAACAAATCCTATCCTAATTCTTATCTAATTTATAAACCTAAGTACTACTATAGTGTCTGTCTGTCTACATACACCTACCTATTCCCTCCCAATTCCCACCCTATGTATTCTCTCCCACTCTGTGTGTGTGTGTGTGTGTGTGTGTGTGTGTGTGTGCGTTATATATATTTTATTTTCTATTTTTGTAACAGTTCTTCCTCGGCTCCTCCACTCTCCCTCTCTTTCCCATACTACAAAGAGGCTGCTGCACTGCAGCCCCTTATATACTGTACAGGGGGGAAGGGGGGGAGGAAGGGATGCATGGTGCTGTTGTGCAACCTGATTGACTAGGCAATTAAGGGGGCGGAGGAGGGGGTGGATGTGTTGTGCACATTGTGCACAGCCTGATTGGCTAGGCAATTAAATGGCTGCAGCTGATGCACCTGGCAACACCTGCTGAGGCAAGTTTCCAAAGTTTTTCAACATTCTGTACTTGGGTCACCGAAGTCTGAAGCTTTGGCAAGAACACTGAATTGCCAAGTACTTGGACCGACTATTCAGAACTTTGAAAATCGGTCCAAATACTATTCATTCAGCTCTAGTTAAAAATCTATATATTTCCCTTCCATTACTCATTCCTGTCTGTAGGGTTAAGTCTCAGTCTTTTTGAAATTAGTAGATCAGTTTCCGGTGACTCCAATGGGACTGCAGTTTGGATCAAAAGGACTAGCAGGCTACAGGGGAAATGGTAAGGTGGGAGATACTTAACTAACAGTGAGTAAACCCTGCTGAGTTTAGTTTTGTGAGCTATGTGAATCAAGAATTGGTACCTGATAAACCTCTATAGGTTTTTAACCCTTTGTAGGCTCAGGACAGTTGTATGTATATGTAGCCTTATCCCCTTATCATCTTGGAGCAAAGGCGTTTTTAACCGTGTGTGAGTATGTGCATGTATACATACCAGGGCTGGCCTAACTGTAAACGGAGCCCAGGGTGGGGAAGAAATGTGGGGCCCTATACCTTCCACCAGCTACCCGGGCTTGGGCTCCATCTCCAAGCCTGAGCGGCCATACGGATTCTGACCGGATCACTTACCTGATCCACTGCTGGTGCCACCGCTGCTGTCACCGCTGCTGCCTCTGGCCTGAGCCCCGCGCCATCCTCCCCCCCCCTTGCTGCCTGGCACAGTCTCTCAGCCAGGGGCAATGAGGGAGAGAGAGGCTGAAACAGCAGGCAGGCAGCGGAAGGGACCAGAGGCATGAGGGGGAGGCAGGGCCTTTGCCTTCTTCTCCCTCACTTCCAGCAGAAGTGAGGTAAGAAGCAGAGGCCCGCCTCTCCCTCCCTCATTGCCTCCCCCCAGTGCCTGTAAATCTCTCAGCCAGGGGAACTGAGGGAGAGATGGGGCCTCTGCCTCTCATTCCCCCTGGCCAAGACTGTGCCGGCAGCAGAGGGGATGGGCGCAGAGTGTGGGAAAGGTGGGACCTCTGCCTCTCCCTCACTCCTGATGCCCCCCTGCCCCACCCAATTTAAAACAAAAACAAAAAACAATCCAAATCCGTGGGGTCCCCCAAGCGCGGGTCCCTGGCTGGCCACCCCGAACCGCCCCGCAGTAAGGCCGGCCCTGATACATACAATATATATGACACAGGAATTTTGCAGGCTCAGGACAGTTGTATGTATATGTAGCCTTATTCCCTTATCATCTTAGGAGCAAAGGCATTTTTAACCATGTGTGAGTATGTACATGTATACATACAATTATATGTGACATAGGAATTTTTCACATATATTGCTCTGGGATTTACCTTCCCAAAAAGATGTTGCCATGATACTTTTAATTATTTTTGCTCAGGAGCAGAATAGATGGTGTATTTATTCTAGTGGGATTTGTCCTGTATAGCAATGGAAAGATGCTCTAAAACTTTGATGTGAAAGTACTTTATAAAACACAAACATGGGAAAGAGAAACTAGAAGAGTGAAATTTACCAAATATTGAATGTTTCATCAGCAGCAAATACTAATATCAATTAGTTGGATAGGACAGGATCAGATGAAGGTTAAAAAAACCAAAAAAAACCCTGAACAAACTAACCATTTAGTGGGTCCGGAGGACTAATTATCCATAAGCAGATAGGTTTGCCCACCACCTTCAGGACAAATAGAAACTCAGACACAGCCTAGAAGAGCTGAGTAATTCTGTTTCAACTATTGAGATAACACTGAGCATTTGACCTACAGTTTTCCATGAAGGCTAAGATTTGGATGAATGGGAACAACTGCTTTCCCAGCTACAGACTGGTTATTAGTTTTTCTTCATTTATGAGAAGAAATGTGTATCAGACTTTATGAAACATAAATTGTAAGCCACCCACAAAATCTGGGAGTCTGGGAGTGCTCCTCGACTCACAGCTCTGCCTAGATGCCCAGGTTGGGGCTGTGGTAAGGAGCACTCTTCGTCAATTACATTTAGTGTGTTGGCTTCGACCATTTATCTTGGACTCTGATCTGGCCACTATCATTCATGCTTTCATTACCTCAAGATTGGACTATTGTAACGTGCGCTGCATGGGGCTGCCCATGGTTACAGTTCAGTGACTGCAGCTGGTGCAGAATGCGGCAGCTTGCCTCCTTACGGGGACGGGCTGCCGGGAGCACATTACACCGGTGCTCCATTCTCTGCACTTGCTGTCTATAATCTTCTGGGCCGATTCAAGGTGCTGGTTCTTACCTATAAAGCCCTATATGGCTTGGGCCCTACCTATCTGTGGGAGTACCTCACTCCCAGCGCCCTTGCCCTACAGTGTCATTATTAGTAGACAGTGGCTTGAACTGAAGCTCCAGACATGAACAACTCAAAATTTGGATTCTTAAGAATCTAGATTTGAGTCCTGTAGTTTGAGCTCATCTCTTTGTTGCTTTGTTGAATTGTCGACACATCAAGAAATAAGACAAGGACAACATTATATGGGGTTTTAACAGCCACACTCTTTTTATTCCTGTTCAAAGATCTAGGTGGGGTCAATTGCCACTGGTAACTTGAAGAGCTGAGCATGAACCATGAGCATTAACACAGTTAACCATAACTGTCAGAGAAACTGACCTTGATGCACCCTAAAATACCAGCCCCCAATTTCTCAGCAAACTGAGTCTCCCCTTCCAGACCCTACCACACGATGTGGGCAAGGGCGGTGGCTGTTGTCCCCTGAGGACTGGAGTAAGGAGTTGGGTGCCTGAAAGGCCCAGGGGCCGTCTCTGCCCTCTTTCGCCCTTGATCTTTACTCCTCCCAGGGACATGACCACAGTGTTCGCTGCACCCTGATTGTGCGCCAGGTATCATTTCCCCATCTATTAAGGGGATGACTCCCAGTTTGCTATGTAACTCTACAAACCACTACATAACAGTACTGGACCCTCTCAAAGAGTGTGACAAATGTTATATACAGCAAAAAAACCACTTTGGTAAACAGTTCTCACTGTGGGGAAGGGAAAAAAGCAGGAATCTCATGGCCATACTGGGGTTCCTGTAAAAATTCCTTCCTGGGCCTTCAAAAACCCACAGTGTCTAAAAAGAGAGGGTGTGTGGGTGCCTTTCGGGCTGCTCCTGACCTATGAGACAACCTTCCCGTCTTTTCCAGGCTGGGCGCAACATCTCTTCCCACCAAGACGGCTGTTGCCCTGGCAACCTGCCGCATACAGCTTGCAGCTGCAAAGTGAGGGAACCCCAGACCCTTGCTCATTCCTATGAAGGGAGCACGACAAGTGGCCCCTTTGCTGTCAGTTAGGCAGGCGATGGACTATTCTTGAAGAAACCCAGGAGATGCCATCCCAGGACTGATTTTTGCAGTTTCAGAAATCATAGGTTTCTCACATAGTTCTGATATATGGTAGTTAAAATTTCATGTTGCCATATTGATGATTTATTTGTTGGTTGATTGATTTGTGGCAGGGGAAGATGATAGGAGAAAGTTCTTGCTATCCATTTAAATTATTTTCTAAAACAAATTTGCAACTGCAATGTTTTTTAACCCAATTTATTGCCACATAATTTACTAAATAATATCTATTGACTCCATTCCTTCCCTCCCACCACCATTTTAGGAATGTTCTTAGAATCAGATGAGCACACAAAGTTAACCTGACCCAAATTTGCTATCTTAATTCACATTGGCCCGTCTTAAAGCTGTCTTTCTCCCCCCCCACCATCCCTCTTTGTTGCCATCCTAGGTGTCAGTCAGTTATTCCTAGCGATAGCATAAGATTTATGCATGGACAAGTGGAGAGGTGAACAAGTGGAGAAAGCAGGTCTGCAAATGATACTCCTGATCCCAGCAGGAATTGCTGGCATGCTTGCATTTTTGCAAACTTTTTTCCAAGTTTCCCCTGTGACTAACCATAAATTACTTTTTAGAGTTCTTTGAGTGGAGGCTAATATCACCTCTTATGGGTCTGGGGTTTCGGTTTCCTGAGGTGCAGAGTATGATCGAATAAACTTTTATGTTTAGTTGAGTCTAGGAGTTTTTTGGTATAATAAAATTAAGTATTTGCAAGTTTAGAAGTTCTGAACAATTACTATCACATAATACTAAGAAGGTATTCTCTCCTTAACCCCACCCCTTTTTTTGTTTGAACCCAAAAGAGAACTTGCAAAAACATTTCTACTTTTGGGTAGGCTTTGGTCATTACTAAGCTGTAACTTCAATTATACACTGAAGAATAAAATATGCATTAAAGCTCTCAAAGGAGGCTAAGTGTCAAAAGCAACCCCATATATAATAGGGAGAGAGCAGGTCTTAGTTTCATGGTGTATTAAAAATATAGGTCAACACTGGACCTTGCATGCAAAGAAAAAAGATGAGTATTTCAGGGAGATTACTGAGTCAGGCAGTGGTGTTCTCAGTAAGCACTTACCTTGATTAGTAACGAGCAAGCTGCCTCTCCAAATAGTTGTGGTTTTGAACTATCTTCAAAGGTTTCCTGATAACAGGGAGACAGAGTTTGACTCTTGTAAGGAAAAATAAGGTACAAATAAGAAAACCTAGGCTGTCAGTTTTCATGGAGGGGCCATGTTACATACATTTTTTGAAGGTTTATGAGAATTTCAGCTATTTTCTCTAGTAGCACTAGCATTTGACAAGAAATGCATATGGTCTTGCACTTTTCCTGAATGTTTTGGGAGCAGAAATAGCTCCAGATTGTGCTTGTGAGACTGAACAAATACATTATGTTAAGCTTCTCATGAACTTCTATACTGTTTTTATACACTGGTGGGTTTGTGGTGATTTGATGTGTTTGAATTTATTATGCTTTGTGTTGTACCTCTGTTTTTCTTTACATATAAGAGCCCCAAGTTGTTGTGAATGTATTCTAAATTTTTTCCCAGTCATCTTCAGATAATGAGTTAGAATGAGAAGTCCTAAGAAAAGCAACAGTATTTTCTGTTTTCAAACAGTAGTGTAAAGGTAGTAAGAGAGATAACTAAAGCTACGATTTTGTAATTCTGTGCTAGTTCAGTTGTGGATTGATTTATAACTTCTATTAATATTAGAAATAGCTTTATCTTCATTTTCAGGCTTTGGTCCTGAAATGTAATACCATGTGTTTGAATGACTCTGTAGATTTCACACTGCAAAATCTAATTCTGAATCCAAAGTAATGTTCAGGTTCACACAATAATTGTATGGTTGGTTTTTGTTGGGTTTTTTTGGTTTGGTTTTTAAAAAAATAAATAAAAATCTTTAGTGGTACTTGTGATTGTTTTATTTGATGGAAAAAATAAATTTGTGGGAATTTTTATTAATATAATGAACATAACACATGCTCTAAAAATACTGAAAGATCAGTTCATGCTTAACATTAACATTACAAAATTAGCACTGATGCATTTTCTCAGTCCACCAGTATGGTTTAAATTTAAAGTAATGTGTGGCTATGCAGATAGAGCAATTAAGCATATGTATGGATTTGAAAACAAACAGTTCTGCTCAGCAAGCACCTGTACTAATGAAGAGTGGTTTCCTAAAAGAAGCAGAAGGCAATAAGTCAGTAGAATCGTTAGGTATGGCGTTATATCTCCTTTACATATGCCCTTTAGTTCTGAATTTTTGAAACTTTTCTAATCTTTGGATCTTTGGTCTTTGTGCCAAATTTGGCTGAAATTGGCCAGTGAGATCAAAATTTATTAAGGAAGTGCATAGAGTGATTGAACTAGCTTTCTTTCCATATGAAATCAGGTTGAAAGAGTTTGACAGTTACTGGCAGACTCCAAGAGAATTTAAGGAGTTGAAGGACTGATCAGTTGAGCTTAAACCAAAATTCATTTTGAGTGTACTGAGTTTAGAGCTGAATATTTTGTATATCTTAAAATGAAAGTCTCCCCCCACCTATAATTTGCAATTAGGTTGTATTCAAATTCTAAAATGCACAGTTAAAAAGTGAGTCTAAAGAATTACACTATAGTATAATTGTACCTTCATCTTTGTACGTTGGTACCTTTCAATTGTAAGTTTTGTACAATTGTAACAAAGATTACAGTTGTAATTCTTTGTACAATTGTACCTTTCAATTGTAATGTGACTTTTCATCTTTCATAAAATCTCATCTGCTTTTGGTGCCGCACAGCTGGAACGGGAAGGAGAGGCCTCCCGCGAAGACTGTGCTAGTGCCTGAGTGACCTAGCCAGAGTTGCCCTGACAATGATGGCTGGGCGCGAAAGAATTCTTGCATTGTGAGACTTCTGCCCGACATCTTGAGTTCCCTGACCGTAAGCAGTCAGTTGGGGAGCAGTAGGTAATTGAGGTGCAAGCCAGCTCATGCCCCCTAACCAGCACAGCAGGCCAGGACCCACCTGCAGGAGTGAGGTAGCAGTGCAGCAGCAGCAGTAGGAGCTGGTGCAAAAGCCCAGGAGTGGTGGCGCAGCAGTACCCGGCTGTGCATGGTGGGCAGAGTACACTCTTCCCTCCTTCTTCATCTGAGGGCATTTAGGCCTCCCGCAAACATGGCCCAGGACCGGCAAGGAAAATATATTGTGTGCCCCGAGCTCACCGCCACCACCCCTGTACTCTACAGTGCAGCAGGTCTGGGGGGTGGGGGGAATCACAGACGGGGGGGAGGAGGATATGGGTTTGGGGCCAATTTCCTCACACCCTATTATGCTCCCCCTTACAGCTAGGAGGGCTTTGATGCTCCAACAATCAAGGGCCTGAGTGCAAGGCGTAATATTTATTTTTTAATTATATTTGTTAGTCACCCCCCATGCCAATGGCATCCCGGGGCGACGTACAATTCAATAAAATAATGTTAGAATAAAAAACATTTTAAAAATCCAACAATATAAAAACCAAAACCGGGTCGGGATAAACAAATAAAAATAAAAAAGTAAGGGGAGAGATAAAAACCCTAACCCACCCTCCTCCCCAAAGGCCTGGACGAACAGCCAGGTTTTACAGCGAAGCAGCAGGCCCATCTCCCCATCCCCATGAGGGAGCAGAGGGGTAGAACCATTCCCCTCCCCCCTCCCTACAAATAAGCAAAGGGGGCTGGAGAATTGGTGAGACAAACAGGGTGGGGGGTACCTGGGGCTCTATTCCTCATCCCCCCACAACCTGCCTGCATGGTGAGTAGATGACAGGGCCTATGAGTGGCAGCAGTAGCCTCCAGTGCTCTGCTTCCACCTCTCCTCCAGCCCAGCACTGAACCACAGGGCAAAATAACAACAAAACCCACCCCACAGCTGACTCACCACTCAAAGGAGTGCTACTAGCAATGCCGAAGAGGTGGACACGAAAAGCCCCCGATGTCTTTGGGCAATGACCTGCCCCCACTTCCCCAGCCCAGAGAATGAGCAAGGCCATTCTCCTGGCAATACAAGAGAGGATGAATGGCTGGGAGAGGAGGTTAACCAGCCTGAAGGAAGATAGGGCTACCCGCCACCTCCTCCCTAGCAGGGCACCCTCTGCCCCCCCCCACCCTCAGGGTAACTGAGGGTAGTGGGTCCCAGATGGAGTGTGACCCATCAAGTGGGGTGGGGCAGAAGGAGTTTCCTAACCTGTTGAGGCATGGTGCACACCACAGGCTGCCTCCTTCTCACTTTATTTATTTATTTTCCATTTTTACTCCACCCGTCTTGCAATAAGTAAGTTGGGGCAGCTTACAGTGTCACAAATAAAATGATAATCACTGTATAAAAATATAAACACAGCATGAAAATAAGTAACAATATAAACAGTACTAAAACTTATTGTGTGCATAGAAAAATATAAAATACCTTCAAGTGCATAAAAATGCCCTCACCTAACAAACCCATCCCACCCTCTCCTCAACCCCTGCCAAACACCTGGTGGAAGTGCCAAGTCTTGTAGTTTTGTCAGAAGGTGAGAATATTTTGGCTGAGGTGAACCTCCACCGGGATGGAATTCCAAAGCAAGGGCTCTGCCACTGAGAACGCCCTCCTATCCATTCGAACTCGTCGATAGTGTGGGACTTCCAGGAGGGTGTTCTCAGACGACCGCAGGGGATGGCCAGGGGCACGGGGGGGGGGGGGGGGGTAAGGCAATCACTCATGTAAATAGGGTCTAGAACATGGAGGACTTTAAAGGTCAACACCAGCACCTTGAATTGGGCCCAGAAGACAATAGGCAGCCAGTGCAGTGGTCAGAGCAGCGATTTTATGTACTCCCTGTAGCCCATCTCAGTGAGGAGGTGGACTGCCGCATTCAGCACTAGCTGCAGCTTCCAAACTGTCACCATGGGCAGCCCCACGTAGAGTACGTTGCAGTAGCCTAGCCTCGAGGTATGATAGTGGCTAGATTGGAGTCTGAGACATGGGCGAAGCCTTTTCACCAGATGTAATTGGCGAAAGGCACCCCTGTCCACAGCCAACACCTGAGAGTCCCGGCATAGCTGCAAATCCAGGAGCACTCTGAGGCTCCTCACAGATGGAGCCAAAGGAGGATGAACACCCCCAATGATGTGGAGGGAGACCTCCTAACCCAGATCACCGATCCCGCCAACTAACATCACCTCTGTCTTATCATCCAGTCCCCCACAGTGGCCAAACATCGAGACAGCAATGAGACAGCAGGGTCTAGGTCGGATGAAAATGACAAATACAGCTGGGTGTCATCCACATATTGATGACAATAGACACACACACACACCCAGCTGCGCATGACTGCAGCCAAGCGGCTTCATGTACACGTTACACAAGAGAGGGGACATAATAGAAACCTGCAGGACCCCACACAGGATGCCACCAGGGGATGAAGTACAGTCTCCTAGTACCACCTGCTGAGATCTATCTGAGGTAAGAATGGAACCATCGCAAAACAGCTTTAGCGATGGTTCTCCCCCACCCCCACAGTGTCTATGAAGCAACAAGGCACAAAGGAGTGAGCAGATTCTTACCTCCATTCTTGGCTTTCAATCATTGCTTGGATGACCTAATTGTGCGGGGGTGGGGTGGGGGCACAACTTCTGGCAGCCATCCCTCAGCAGTCAGGGTGACCAGTAGCGACCCCTACACATTGTGACCAAACTCAGGAGCCTGGACCATTACTGCCCTCTTCTCAGTGGCCCAGACCACATGACTGAGCACCATACAGGAGTGACCTTTCAGGTGATGGGGCAGGGAGACATGTGCCCTGCACAGGGCCACATAGGGCTATGGGGAATCATGTTCACCTGCCTTAGGACTATCTGATCCCCAGTGGCTTTACTGGGATGGTCAGCATGGGTAGTCTGGCCAGGAGGGATCAAGGCAGACTGCACGTCACCACTCCCACCCACATTAGTTATTAGTCATGGGTGCTCTGACATTGCTCTAGCTCCTGTGTGTGGAAGGGAGGCCAATGTGAGGGAGCAATGCCACCACTCACTTGTCAGGGACAAGTCCCTGCCACTGGTGGGTATGCAGATGTCTCCGCCCCCATAGGGGAACATCTTTTCCAATCAACCAGGGAAAAGATATGGAGGGGAATATACATCAACATATTCGCCCTCCTGTTTAGTGACCCCATCTCCGATCCCAGTGCTAAATGGGATAAGGAGGAGGCTGAGAAGTTTAGATGTCCAAAGGTGGAAAGAAACTGGGCCAACTGGATAGTTGCCTACATAGTGCACTGAGACTGCACTTGTGGCCTTGGTCAATGACCTTCACCATGAACTAGATCAGGGTCATTTGACCTTGCTAATTCTGTTAGATCTGTCAGCTGCTTTCGATATCGTTGACCATGAGATGTTGGTGACTCGCTTGTGGGATTGAGCTGGAGTGAGAGGGATCGTTCTTGATTGGTTCAGCTCTTTCCTAACTGGGAGGACTCAGGGTGTGGTGTTCTGGGACTGTTCTTCATCTCCACGAGACCACACTTGTGGAGTCCTTCAAGGTTCCATTCTGTCCCTGCTTCTATTCAACATGTATATGCAGCCTCTTGACGAGGTTGTGAGACGGTATGGGGTGCGGTGTCATCAATATGCTGATGACACCCAACTCTACCTCTCATTCTCATCTGACCCAGACCTGGCCATCTCGGTGCTTACCCGATGTCTGGCAGCTGCTGGAGACTAGATGAGGGCAAGCCAAATGAAGTTTAATCCCAACAAAA
>QEPC01006353.1:4303619-4357136 GCA_003113815.1 Sphenodon punctatus
GAGACAAGGGGTCTAACATTCATGAAGATGCGAGGTCTCAAGTGCACGTACTTGGCTTGGTTACGATGAGAATGACAGCAGGCAGGTCCATGTTGCAAGGATAAGGGTAAACCGATCGTAGGTATAGGAATAGTGGCTCAGCAGGATAAAGAGTCAGACAGAGCAGAGCGAAAGAGGTGAGTTTTAAGGAGAGAAATAAATAAATAAATAAATAACAGTGCTGCATGACATCCTTCTGCAGGCCTTCCCGGATTATAGTTCTGAATTGCTGAAATACGCTGACATAGTTCACCAGGTATATGATACAGGTACCCCGGAGTGTGGCTTCAGTATGATGGAGCCTTCTACCAGCAACCTGCTAATCAAACTTGGCTTGCACTGGGATGCCCATGCACAAGACGTATGGTTAGAATGTATGAGCAACTCAAGGGCTAGTGTCCCTGCTCTGATAGCGGCCATGTGCTTGCAAAAGAGGGGGGCTATGGCAGCTCTGAGGCAGGTACACACAAGGGGTACCATGGGAGCAAGACAGGACAGGTATGCTGGGACTACAACAGCCAGTGAGGTGTTTTTGAACTCCATGTTGGTTTTGACACTCCTGCTCCCACTGTTCTGGGAAGCATCCAGCCACAAATTGTACCAAGTTTAAGCAATACAGTGGCAGGAGCCGACAACCCAATTCAGAACTGCCAAAAGGTCAATCAGCCAAGAGGTCAGTGAGCAGCCGGGGGGTGAGAAGGGCCTCAACCCTGGTTTGGGCTGATGCATTGGAGTGAGTGTTGTGGGACTACCCAGAAATAGACTATCCCAGTAACGGTGAAAAAACTCCCCGCCCCAAGGACTGAATTCTATGAAGCTGAGTGCACACTCAAAGAAGGTACGAGAGTAAAATTGTAAATATTTTATCATATAAACAAATACAATAAACAAAAGGGTAACTATCCAAACAAATATGTACAATTTAAGGGAAAATAACATATCAAACGATCACAAAGTGGAATCACACTAGCATATCAATTAAATATGGCATATAAATGCTAAAAAAACAAAACCCTGATAGCTGCCTAATCAATATAATTCATGGCAATTATACAAAACCCTAAAACGTTTCAGGGACCCAGCCCCTTTCTCAATGGGATATTTTTTTTAAAAAAAAAAGCTGAAACATATTAGCATATGCTGCGTAATAAGGAAACAAATACCTGGGGAAGAAAACAGGGGAAATGAGATAATTATAGAGTTGTATGCAAATTGTAAATCGTTTAACAGCCCACACTGATGACTATATAAATTGTTTACTCACTTCAAAAACCAACCAGTGAGTTCTTATATTGCTATATAGTGCATCCAAGAGGAAAAAATTTGCAAAGATAAACAGTTATAATAATAACTGGAATGAGTATAGGGATGATCCTCAAATTTTTCACAAATTGAAAATTATAAATGTGTGGTGCACACGTAGCAACTGCACAAGCATGATCTTACCACAGCACAACTTGAAAATGGTGTGTGTTCTTTGAATAAAAGTTATATATGCTGTTGGAGTGGCATCTGGAAAGATTCTGAATCACTTCTACAAGGCTTCATGCTCTGATAAACAACAAAAGTACTGAATGCTAGATATTAACCTGCACATGTCCAAAAAACTTTTTCTCTCCCTTGTTTTCTCTCAGGCAATTATTCCAGTGCAACATTAATACACACCATAACCAATAAACAGCAACAAACTGATTTCTTTATGCAGAAACATCAAGCAACAGCTCTGTGTAAGAGAGCCCATCAGTTGCAAGTGAGTCTCTTTATAATGGTGTAAGAAGGCCTTGATGAGATCTTCACCTGGGAGTGCATTAGCAAATTCCAGCTTGCAACTGGTTGCAGTTCAATCTCAGCAAACTCTCTCCAGATGGTCAAATCAACCAAAAGTAGTTTCCCTCCACAGATTCACACAGATCAAGCTCCAGGCTGTATAACCAGAGGTGGCAGACAATCATGGTGGTCAATCATAGATGACTTCCCTCTGTAGTGTCTGGCAAAGTCAATTTTCTAAGTGTGGGGATTCCCCAACGTGTGGGCTGTATTCCCCACACTTTGAGAACTGATTTTGCCAGACACTACAGAGGAAAGTCATCTGTGATTGATCACCATGATTGAGTCAAAGTTTGCTATTGTGCTTGTGTCATATGTTCTAAGTATTTTTTAAAATTGTCATGGTGTGGGTATCTGCTCCACAATTATTGACTGCACTGGATATTTTGCTGTAGGTAAATTGTAGTGCCATCGTTCTTATTCCTGCATTTGCCCAATAAAAGTGCCCAAATATAAGCATATCTTTATGCATGCAAAACTAAAGAAAAGCAAGCAGGGGGAAAATGTTTTTAATATGAAGCAAAAATTGTGATTGTAAAAAAGAAGCAGATGAAGCATGATAATCATTGACCTTGTAATTTATCAAACTCCCCATGCATAACATCCCAGCATTGCTTCAATATCGTATGATATATTCTATTTTCTTCAGACACTGAGATCCACCTACTCAACCTTTAAAGACGGCAAAGTCCTTCAAGAGCAGACAACATTTTCAAAAATGATTTAAAGATATGCCATTCTAGTATATTTTTTAAAAGTGAAATTCACTCTCTTGCACATTCAATTTGAGTTCTTTTTAGGGCTGAAATGAGAATGCAATCACATTCTCGCAAGAATGAGCAAGATTCTTGCACATGCACACACACACACACCCTGACAAGATCTCACACATTCTCAACAGGGTTTTTGAGAATTGTGCGAGTTTTTCAAAAACCTGCCTCACCATTCTGCTCATACATAAAATGGCCACAGTGGCCAGTTGGCCCCACCGCCGCAGCCATTTTTTTTCATGCACAGAACAT
Source organism: Sphenodon punctatus (assembly GCA_003113815.1). Lineage (NCBI taxonomy): Eukaryota > Metazoa > Chordata > Lepidosauria > Sphenodontia > Sphenodontidae > Sphenodon > Sphenodon punctatus. The sequence continues at coordinate 4,306,508 of QEPC01006353.1, forward strand.
TTTTTTAAGTTTCTTGAAAAATCTCACAGGATTCTTGAAAACCCCAAACCACTCTGCACATGTGCAAAACACTGGCCATTCTGCGCATGTGCACCCCCCAGTAGCCATTTTACACAGGCACAGACTGTCTTAGGGGGGCATTTGAGAATCTCATGAGAATGCTGATTCTCATGAGATACTCGAGCCAGAGAATCTCGTTGAGAACCCCAGTTTTGCTGACATTTTTGAGGGGCTTGAAAACTCGTTTCAACCATAGCTCTTATCCACTGCCTAGATGCATCTATGTTCTCTGGATGTAACACAGGGGAGAAATGGTCTTTTTTCCCTTTGGTAACAGAGTTTGAATTAAATTGAAAGAAACATGTAGCAGAAAATCAGTGAGAACCAAACTGGATCAGTGGGAAAAGTAACCTAATCCTTTGAAAGGTAACATGTGAAAGTTACAGAAAATGTTACAAGTCTCCCAAAAGTAATTTAAGGAGCTTGTGAACAACATTACTGTTTGCTTTGTAAATGAATTCTGAAAACGTTGACTTGGCTGTCTGCTTGTATAGAACTTTGAGTTTGGAGTAGACATTATACTGTGTATTCCCTAAAAGCGTGTAATTCATTATCTTTGGATATTTTGCACTGTGGAAAATTCAAATGTTAGTTACCCAGAAAATGGGAAAGTAATACATTGTAGGGAACAATCCTGCACTGGCAAGAAGGGATGAACTTGATGACCTAATAGGTCTTTTCTATCTCTAACTTCTATAATTCTATGAAATAGGCTTATTTGGGCCATGGCACTTTTCTCATTAAAATAGTGAGGAATCAGCAAACTACTCCTAACATACACACTATGAGCAATAGCATTGTATTTCCCCCCTGGAAATCAGAGAGTGGAATGATAGAAGAGGAAATAAGTATCTGGAAATATTGGTATCAGATGTTGATATTCTGAGTGAGAACAGAGGTTGTAGCTGTGTACTTTTGAAAGCTTTAAAAACTTAACTTGGGGAACTTGAGGAACAAGAAGACATGCTGAACAAATAATTTGCTTTATGTTTATTCTGTTAGGGTTTTATTCAACACAATAACTTTTGTAAATGTCACCATTTGCCAGAAGTTCCCACCATATAGTATCCAAGTGCCACCATACTTAAGACTAAGGCTGTTTTTAAACATGTATGGGTGTGTTTGTGTCCTCTGAGTGGAACGGCCATGGAGCGCCCACTGAGGTGGAGTGCATGGGGAGGGATTCTAACAGGCGACTTCCTGGGTGTGTACCATGGCAGCTCCCACGCACTCCCCTTGCCACGGACCATGGGGGAGGGGGAAGCGGGCAGAGCTGGTCTTTGAAATCAGCATGTCCCGGCTGAGTGCTGGGGAACCCGGGTTCTACAGTACTTGTGGCCAGTTCCCATGGCAAGTATGGCAAAGGCTGTTTTCCCACCCAGAGTGCCTCTGAATGGCAGACACCTCAGCTGACATGGTTGGCTGCTGCTATTCATATGAGCTGGAAATGTGTGGGCATGGCTCCCACGCATTTTTGGGCTGCCGCCGCACAGCACACTCTAGCTTTTTCACCAGTGCGCCATGAGTGATCAAGAGTGGGTTCTGTGTGGGTCATGGGAGCACACATTCACCCACACCACCTTCACACAGACTTTCGGATGGGTGGACATGGGTGGTTGTGTCTTGTTTAAGAATGGCCGAAGAAACTACTAGTAACTTGTAACTTGGTTAACAAAGCTAAACAAACAAATGGCTTTAGGCAGTTATTGTTCCATTTTTAGCAAAAATTTAATTAGTAAAGGCAAATTAAATGATTTAAAAAATATTTTATTTATTTAAAATATATATCGCACCCCTCCTGCCCACAGGGCAGCCCAGGGCGTCGAACAACATTCAATAATTTTTGTTAAAAAAACAATTTAAACAATTTAAAACAATTTAAAATACAATACAATGTGGGGAAACCCCCCACCCCGTGCCAAAAGCCTGACAGAACAGCCAGGTCTTAAATACACGCCGAAACAGCAGGAAAGTGGGAGCTAACCGAGACTCCTCCGGGAGAAAATTCCACAGCACAGGGGCGACCACCGAAAAAGATCTAACAACGGTGGCCATCCACCTCACCCAGGGAACCTCCAAAAAGGCTCCCACGGATGATCTCAAGGGTCGCACGGGCACATGGGGAGTGAGGCGGTCCCGCAGATAAGCAGGGCCCAGACCGTGAAGGGCTTTAAAGGTTAAAACCAGCACCTTGAACCTGACCCGATGTTTTATAGGCAGCCAGTGCAGAGCCCGAGCACTGGTGTCATGTGCTCCCTGCGACCCACCCCCGTAAGGAGACGGGCCGCAGCATTCTGCACCAGCTGCAGCCTCCGGACCAGCTTCTCGGGCAGCCCCACATAGAGTGTGTTGCAGTAATCCAGCTTCGAGGTGATGAAGGCATGGATGACAGTGGCGAGGTCGGAGTCTGAGAGATACGGCCAAACTGTTCATCCACCAAAATCAGGGTTATGCTTCTCTCTTGGAACACTTGATACAAGAGCAAATACTATGAAAACATTTATTGCCAGATATACATTCAGACTTTTCAATTAATTTGCTTCAGCTGTTCACACCATTTTGTGCCCTCTTTCTGTAATTTATTTTAGTAAATGAATGTTCATAGAAAAAAACTATCATTGTACAATAATTTATTTAATTTTTATTTTATTTTATAAATTTTATACCCCGTCTCTCCAGAAATCATTATTATTTATTTATTTTATTTAAAAGCATTTATTATTATGACTCAGTCCTGTTAGATTCTGAGTGCTCTAGCTCTGCTCCTGCAAGGCACTTCATTTATGCAGAAACCTATTTTGGCCTAAGTTCTCTACAAAGATTTTAGACCTTGAGAAAACCTTTTGAAAAACCTGGTTAGAGTATCGAGTTGGCAATAAAGCCACAAACCAGTCCTTAGTGAAATATTAAATCCATCATTTAAAAACTGTTTCATTTCATGTTTGCCAAAGTGTACTATGACCTGAAGATGGTGAGAGATTTCTTTTGGTGACTTATTCCGATTTGGATGAAACTTCAGAGCATTTCATTCAGCTTTATTTCCAGTAAATATGTAAGGTTTCCAGTAAATATGTAGGGTATAGAGGTTGCTTAAGACAGAGGCCGTTAATAGACTAACAGGGGTGTGTGGGGTGTGTTTTGGTGCAGCGGGTCCACCTCCACCCACATTCATCCACAGAGCCTCCTCCGTTTTACTGGAGGGTTCCGTGGGTGGAGATGGGTGTGTGGTGGGAGCACGAACGCACAAATACACACACATCCATGGTGTTTACACGGGTGCACACCCGCCACACACGAGCCGACTATGTGCACGGACTGCCACCCACCCCGCCGCACACCCACCCGAGGTGGGTGTGTAAAAATGCCCAGAGTCTTGTGACAGAGCTTGGGGGAGAAAAGTCTTGATTGTAGGCATACATTAACAAAATTGTGTGCAAAAGATGGAGGGGAAAAAAATCCCTCTATGGTTTTATTTTCAGTCTAATCATTTATTTTTATTTTTATTTAAATTGAAAAACTAAACTTTAAAGAACGTTTTTAGAGAGTCTCATTGTATTAATGCATATTAATTTTTGCTGAATTAAGAACCATTAAATCTAGAGAGGGAAAAGACACCCCAGTCCTTCCCCCTTTTTGGTGCTTTCAATAATTCCTCTCTTTCTTTGGTGTTAATACCATTCAAATATTTATGGGCACATGCATGTCCGCTTGTTGTCTCTTAAGCTATGTATGTTTATTTCTACTAATATTCCTTTATTAATGAGAGCCTGTGTACTCCTGGTAGAGGTGTGCACCAGGGACCCATGTCATTTTTTTGTTTTCATTTTTAGTTTTTGTTATTTAAATCTGTCATTTTTGTTTTCATAAATATCAAATTTCATAAATATCATTTTTGTTTTTGCTTTTGTTTTCGTTTTCCTTTGGTTTTATTGGGAAACACATTTTTGGCTGTACCTTTTTTGTTTTTCATTATATTTGGCGGAAACGTGGAGAGAGTGTACCTCCAGAGGAAGACATTAAGTATACCAAATTCCAAAAATGTGTGGATAAACTGAGAAGTAGTAGTAATTTTATTGTTTAGCCTTTGGCCACAACAAACTTACAAAGCCGTAAAACTGACATCTTGACATCATGGCTAAACCAATCCCCCCAATAATAATACAAATATAGGTAATAAGCCAACTGTCAAAATACATTACTAAATTTAAGATAAGGTCTTTAAAATCAAAATCAAAACCAAAATTTTTCCAATTAAAATAATAATAAATATGCTAAAACACAATATAACAATAAATTTCCAACAGCCTTACCCTTCTCGGGGTTTACAGTGGCAATGCTTGGCCCCTGAACTATGATTCTTTATGTTCATCCTTTCCTTCCTTATGAGATTATTATACCCCTACATTTACACAGTTGGTATACACCTTTGGAACTAATACCATAATCTGGTAACGTTTGCAAGACTCACCAAGAATCCAACATCCAACATTCTCATGAAAAAAATTGCCCAGGGCCCAATCTCGTATGATTTCCAAACTTGCATCACCCCAAACTTTCAGCCAAACCATTAATAATTTTTTTCCTTACTAAACAAGCTCTAAAGCCATATTTAGCCACCGTTTTTGTAACATGAATAGAATTATCTGACAAACAAAAACTTAAACATTTTTCCAACTGCCATGGCGGGGTAAACCCTATCTCATCCCACATTTCTTGTCTTTGCCTATCATATAAGGGACAAGCCAGGAGATAATGGGCTAAATCCTCCACCTTCCCTGAGCCACAAATACATCTCCTTTGTTTTAGGGGAATTCCCCTATACCTCCCCAATGTTACTGCAGACTCAAAACAATGAAACCATAGAGGCTCTTCTCAATCGATATTCCTGGACTTCAGATAAATACAAACAACCCTCCTTCGGAGGCATAAGCAATCCATAAGCTGGAGCCGTCTTTACAGATAGCCCCTTTGACCTTTCCACATGCAATCCCATGTCAGAAATTCTTTCTTTAATCATATTTTTACTTATTTTCAATGAAAGCTGTGTTAGGTAAAGCAGAGATAAACCTAACATATTTAACTGGCTATTAAGATGTTTCATCCATAGGGAAGTCATGGATGCCTTTTCCGCTTCCCACGTTTTATAAATCAACAAATCCCTAGGTCTAGAACTCAACTTCATAGCATAAACTAAAACACTTTTCATTAAATGAGCTTCCAAAGTTGGGGAACCCATTTCCAACCTCACCAGTACAGATGGAACACCCATTGGGACCCCCAACAATTTTTTCAAAAATTTGGTTTGTACGGGTTCCAGAATTTCAGAGATTTTTGGAGAAAACCCTCACACCTGAGCCCCATAAGAAATCTTTGCCAATACCTTCCTTTTGAAAACCATTAAAGCTGGAGAAAAGAGGTGACCCCTTTTACCAAAATAGAATTTTTCCACCATCCTTGAGCTAGCATCAGCTTCCTGCTTCACTGCTTCAATATGTGGCTTCCAAGAGCCGTTATGGGAAAAGATTACCCCCAGGTACCTAAAATAATGGACTTGTTCAATTCAGACTCCATTTAAGGCCCAAGACATTTGTTTGTATTTTTTTGTGAACACTGAGATCTTTGTTTTTTGATAATTTATCCGCAGCCCTTGATTTATACATGTGGATAAATTAATCAAATTTTATAAGCAGTTGAATTATATTATTTTGCAAAAATCTTCATATACATTATTGACTGTAACTTCTTTGCCTCACATTTAATGTAGATGAAACTAGGCAAGTTTATACCCCTTCCCATATTTACTATCTCTGCCAACTTTCAGAAGGATTGGATAAAGGGTCCTGGTGGTAAAAGCAATTAACCTATAAATGTATCTATGTCTATAACTTCTTTGTAGTCCAACCAGTGTATGTGACCTTTTGTAGAGCTGTATATCATACTTTCATTATCATTTCTTCTAAATATCAGATAGATGTGATAAAGGATCCCAATTTTATATGCCTGAACAGCATATGCAGAGAAGGAGCCTATGCCTGGGATTCTCTTACGTGTCACTGTGGTATAAGATCGGTTTGTGATGCCAATTGGCCAGCAGAAATGTCAACCAAATATCCTCATTCTGTGCTGTGACCATCCTAATATCTCTCCCCCATGTGTTACTGGGAAGTCAGAAGCATCTGTTTAGGAAAGAGCCACTAGCGATGCTCTTATGTCCTCTGTCACAGTGCTGCAGGATGCGATTGTGATGATAATTGGCCTGCCTGGATGTGTAAACTATGGGTACTTTCAGACATGACGCTAACCACCCTTTAACCACCCTTGGTGGTTATTTATGCATGTTGCAGGGCTGTATTGGTGCCCTATGCAGCCCTGCAACATGCATAAATAACCACCAAGGGTGGTTAAAGGGTGGTTAGCGTCATGTCTGAAAGTACCCTATGTCTCCTGATTTATGGGATGCTATATCCAAAGTCCCAGTTATGTTCCTTCTATGCCCGCCTGAGGGCCGCTTCCTATACCCGCCTCGAAGCCACTACTGATTGGTCCTGTAAAGCTGTAAGCATGCAGTAATTGGCCAGTGAATGTGTCTGTCAGTCTTTTGGGTTGCTCCACATCCTCCCTTCTTGCAGCCTCTCTTCCCCTGCCATGTCAGGTTCCTGTCTCTGTCTGGCACTGCATGTGCTGCTATTTATCTGAATAATGGTCTTCAAGGGAACAACTTCAATTGCTTATAAAATTGGGGCCCTTTATCAAATTGTCCTTTAGTCTGGCAGAGATGACAGGGAAGGTGTGCGATACATTCCTGCCAAATGACTTGTAAACTGGATGGAATATAAAATAGTACAAATTAATGTTTTATATCATCCAAACTTTCTGTACATTGGCAGGAATGTTAAGCCTGTGGAGGGACATAGTATTCACAGGTTTCATGCAAATTGGATGGAAGATAACAAATGTATAGTCATGAATGTGTATGGAGCTTTTCTTAAAATCACAGCATGCAATTGGCTCTGAAATTGGTTCTCTCTATCTAATCCTTTTGTAAATTGGTACACATAGTGCCCTCACTTGGGGGTATAATCTCCCCAAGTTTCATCAGAATTTAATAAGAAACAAAAAAGTTATAGCCTGAAATACATTTTTCAGTTTTTACCTTTATTTCAAAAACGAAAAGTTGCTTTCATTTCTATTTTCATTATTATTATTATTTGTCATTTTCATTGTTGCAATAACAATAATGACAATGACAATTTTAGTTATCATTATTGTAATAATGAAAATGACATGCACACCCTTGGGTCCCCAAACCCATGCCTGTATTAGACACACTTGTGAGTATTCTGTCTTGCCTCTTCCAGTGGACATAGCGAAATATGACTCTTTAACATCTTTCTTTTTCTCTGCTTCCTTCCTACCCCAGCAAGCTTTTCCTCATCTTCATATGTACATGATAGTTCAATATGGCAATGTAGAGGAGGGTTACATAGCCTGTTTAGCTATCCAGTAGGAACGCCATCACAGTATAAAGGTGCAGCAGTGGGAAAGATAGTCAGATACACATTTCCACTGTTAGCTTTGTGTTCATGCCAGCACTATTTTCTCATTACAACCATCATTAATTGGCTGTTTTTCTAGTATAATTAGGGCTAATGAGTGTTCCCCTGGCATCTTTCCTAACGAAGCTCTTCAGAGGATTCAAAGAAGAATACCATAATCAGTAGGGAATGCCCAAGTCTGGTCCAGCTGCAGGGTTGATTGTCTTTGTTGTTGCCATTATCACGCTCCACACTCATTTTGGCTGTGTCACCTACTCCAGTATTCTGCTCAGCCTTTTCCCTACTGTCTTCCTTTCTATCTGTTCCTCAGAATTCTCTTTTATCATCTTACATTACTGACTATGGGTGAAAACAGACATGATGCTAACCACCCTTGGTGGTTATTTATGCATGTTGCAGGGCTGTATTAGTGCCCTTTGCAGCCCTGAAACATGCATAAATGACCACCAAGGGTGGTTAGCGTTATGTCTGTTTTCACCCTATATCGCCATCAGCATAAGTTTAACATGCAGGACACATTTGTAGGTCAAAATAATTTATTTATTTATTTTATTTATTTTATAAATTTCTACCCCGCCCCTCCTGCAACGCAGCTCGGGGCGGCTTCCAACATTAAAATACAATAATAAAATACAATAAAATCAATTTAAAACAGTCATAGAATACTTTAAACATTAAACAGGGCTAGAAAATAACCAAAACCACAAAACAAATGGGTAGGGGACTAAAACTTCCCTAGCCACCCTCCCTCCCAAAGGCCTGGGCAAACAGGCTATGTCCTTCCGAGGCCCTATTTTCAAAAACCTTACATCCTTTCGAAAAATGGGATTTGACTCCTACGTCACTTAAGGTGTACTCAGTCATTTGGAGTACAATAATGGTAAGGTATTTCTTTATAGCCTCGTAACTTGGGCAGAAATTTTGCCTCTTCAAAATTAATTAAAATTTGACTATTTTGTCATCTTTACCAACACTGTGAATTCCTTCACATACGTTTCTCAGAAGTCTTTCTGGCAGAGATTCATATTTATCTGGAGGATGAGAACAGATTCAAGGTCAGTCTGAAATGAATTTTTTATTTTTATTTTTAAAGTTTTTTTCCCCACTAGAGGTAGGGAACCTTTATCCTCCTGGAGGTCATGGTGAAAGTTCTTAGAAGCTCTGAGGGCTGCATAGACGGGAGTGTGTAAGCGTTGCACTAATTACCCTTCGCTGTCCCGCTTGCAAAGTCAGGGTAACAGAGAAGGGGATTTTGACCACACTCTCTCCCCCCCACACACACACACACTTGAAGAAAGAGCCAGGGCACTGGGTTGGGCCTCCCTGCAAAGGAGGAAGAGGTCGAGTGAGGGGTTGCCCTAGGCAGTGGCTCCAGTGGAGCAAAAGCAGAGCCTGCCTGGCCAGGGTTACTATGCGCCCAACCTGAAGGCCAGGGTTGCTATGCGCCCAGCCTGAAGAACACAGAAATGTGGTCTCGTAAGGTGGGACTTGTAGGAGTTGATTTAAATGCTGGCCCCATGGATCCATTCAGTTGGGCGTTTGCAGGAGGCAGAAGCACCCACCCACCTTTGCGCACTGTGAACTGTGCGTGTTGCCTATTGGGGCCGGAAAGGAATTTTCACAGAAAACCCACATTGATGACTGGACATTCTAGTTTTCGCAATTCCCAGAGTGTGAATTATTTTATTCAGTTTGATGTTTTTAAGGTCTTACGGCTGAGTGGCTCTACTAGAATTTGTCATACTTTGGCAGTGGTCCAGCAGGCTTAAGGTCCAGTTAAATGTATAGTGAGTGAATTCAGAGGCAGACATCTTCTTAAGAGATGGGTATGTGGGTCCCCGTGCATAAGTAGGGGGCAGCTTAGAGCTGGAATCACATCCCTGGGAGAGGTAATTGGGACACCCCATGGGCTTACATGGCTATGGGCCCTGCTGAGCCAATTCCCTTGCGGGACATGCTTGTCCTTCCTCACCCATGATTTACGTCATGGCGGTGGAGGGGGAGGCGTAGTCTGATTAGCTGATGGGAACTGGTACTTAAGGGTTTATCAAGACTGGTTTCCACCTTAGTTAGCTATTTTTAATTATAAATGTTGCCTGAACCCCAAAATTGCTTTATGAGCAATTTCCCCCCACCCTTGAATAAAGAGTGCAGCCATTTGATAGCCTAAAAGCTTTGTGTCCTGGTCTCATTCGGGGTGTGCCAACAAAGGAAAGGAGGGTCCAGATCATGGATTTGTGCCATGGATCTGTCTCCTTTCCTTATGTGCATGCCCTCATCTGTGCTGCCTTACCATGACCTTAGTTTTCCAGTGGCTGGAAGTAGGAACTGGATCCAGGGGCCAGACCCAGTAACTGGAAAGGGGTCACATAAAACTCACCACAGGCTGCATTTGGCCCCCAGGACTGAATTTCCCTACTCTTGCTCTATATGATAATATTCCTCTTTAAATGTTTGTTTATTATGGCACTAATAATTTAAATACAAATTATTTTTACCTAAGAATTTCCAAACAAGCACCAAATATTTAGTGCTGCGATGCATGAGATTGTTTAATAAATCCTTTTAGAGATGAGTAAACTGAATAAAGAAAAGGTTGAACTGCTTTATTTTTATTAACATAAAATTGGCTGAATCCATTATTGAGATTGATGTCTGCAGTTTAGTCCCTAGTCCGTGTACTGCAAGGAAAACCTCCACAAATTCAAGGAGCTAAGGTGCTATACTTGGCATCTTTGAGCACAAACCTCATTCATGCAAGGGGGTTGTGCACACATAAAGTGCCACATCAGACTTAAGCGGGTGCCAAATCATCATTCAGAGAGAGCCTTAATGGGTACAGCCACATGAGCTGAGGAGAGCCTGATTCCCTTTGCGGTCCCCTGGTGGGCAAGCACAGCCACCGCACTGCGGGGTCAGCACAGGAAGCTGGGCAGATAGTCTTCTCCCTCTCCCCCACCAGGCAGGTGGGCCTCTGCCAGAACTCGTGCCACGGCTGCAGCAGGCCAAGGCACCATATACATGAGCAGGCACCCAGCCCTGCCTGGCCTCCCTCCCCCAGTCCAACCAAAATCCCACCCTACCCCTAGCCATGATGTGGCCACATGCGAGGCGATAGTGCCTGCTGTTCAAAGGCCCTTGGACAGGCTACCATGCCTTAGAGAGCCTTGATCCACTCCTAGCAACCATACCATGCAATGGTTATTTTCAGACTTTTCGAAATCGCAGTTCACCACACTGAATCACAGTGGATCCCATGTGGCGGCAGCGATCTCATGAGCATCTGTGTGACCCCCCCCATCAGATGTTCATCACAGTGAATCTCTGGTGGGGGGGGGGTCACAGCTAACTATGGTTCTTGCCCTGAGGCTGGCCTCAGGGCCAGAACCGTGGTTAGATTGGCCACGATCAAGGACGAGGCTGGCAATGGCAGCGATGCACATCTGCTTGCCAGCCCCATCCCGGAATCAGGCCCCAACCACCGGACAGGGTCAGGCGCAGCAGCCTGATTGGCTGCTATGCCCACCCATCTCCCCGTAGGCGTGTGGCTGAGGGAGCGTGGGGGTGGGGTGGGCTGAGCAGCCGCACGTCACGCCGCACAGCCCTGCCCCCTCCCCACACAGCCCCTTCCTGATCCCCCTCAGAGATCAGGCCAGCACATCTAAAGGATGGCTGGCCTGATCATGGACTGGGATCCAAGTTAAGAGTTCAGTGTAGCAGACCGAGAGGCCCATCACATCTGAAATTACCCAATCCCGCATTTATATATAATATCCTTGTATGTTTCCTCTAGAAGTCCTCCTTTGATTTTACTGCTAGAATAGATTTTCACTCCACAATACAGGGTGATTTCAGACGTTACGGGCACCCGATTCACCACAGTAGATTCCCAGTGGTGGCGAACCGGCTAACCACTCCCCTTGGGCAAGAGAGGCCCCAAACAGATGTCACGGGAGTGGGACCATGGCAGGGAATTGGAATGGCAGTCCACGGCCTGGGGCAGCGCAACAGACGTTACGCCGATCCCAGGCCGTGGTCAAAGCACCTGGAAGGCACCAGGGTGGCTCGTCCCTGCTGCTGCTGCTGCTGCTGCTGCTGCTGCTGCTGTCCCTCCACCGCCTCCATGTGCAGCATGTCCCTCCTCCGCCTGCGCCACCTCCCCCTCCTCCCCCTCCTACCTTGCTCTCTCACCCTCCACTCTCCTCTCCCTTCTGCCTCGCTCCATCCCACCACGTCCCTCTGTTGCTGTGTGCCCTTTAAATCTCCCTCCCTGGCCTGTGGTGTTGCTCGTTGCCTGGTAGCAACTCTGCGTGCTTTGTCCCCACTGGGAATCATGTTGCTAGATTCCGGCCAGTGGTTGCCATTCAGTCGTTACTTTTTTTTGTTTTCCGGTGGGAATCGCTTTGACCATGCTTTCGGAGATGGTCCGGGCCGGAGCTCCGGAAGCGTGGTTATTTTTGACCCCTGCTGGGGATTGACTACAGTGAACATCTGGTGCCCGCGAAACAGAAGTTCAGGGCGCTTTGGCCTCACCGTGGGATTGACCGTGGTTCACTGTGATCTCGTAACGTCTGAAAATACCCACAGTTTCCTAAAAATAGGAAATTTGTAATGATAATGCTGACACAACTTATCCCTTACCCCTGAATCTGACCCCTTAGAAACTTTGAATCTGGTTCAGGTTAGTGCTATATTGATGAAGCAATATATGGAAGCTTGTCTTTTAGAAAATGCTGCTTTTCAGCCTCTCCAGTGCTGTTGATCTGTCAACTTTTACAAACGATACATACATAAATATATGTAATATGTGTATGTTTCCTCTAGAAGTTCTCCTATGATTTTACTACTACAATAGATTTTTCACCCAATGATTCAGTTTCCTAAAAATAGGACCTTTGTAGTGGTAACGCGGTAGGGGTGTGTGCTTCATTTTTGTTATTTTGATAACGAAAATGAAATTTTTTGTTTTTCATTTTTGTTATTACAATAACGAAAACAATAATAATGAAATCAATAGCAAAATTTCATTTTTCTTATCGGTGTCATTGGCATTAGTATTGCACAAACCCAAACATTTTTGTTTCAGTTTTGTTTCCATTTTTGTCAGCGCATGGGGGTGGTGGGGCTCTGTGTCTGTGGGGGCAGGGGGGCGGGCTATAATGAGATGAAGCCTGCTGGCACGTCTAACACACACACACACCCACACACACACACACACTCAGACAGACACCCCCCCACACACACACACACTGACAAAAATAGAAATGAAACCAAAAACGTAATTTTTGGTTTTGTGCAATACCGATAACGAAAAACAAAATTTAATTAACAAAAATGAATTAATAATAATAATAATTATTATTATTATAATAGCACCAGTGACGTACCTGGAGGTTTACAGAGAATAAGATAGACACGGTCCCTGCCTGAGAGTTTACAATCTAAAGATGGGGAGGGGAGACAGGGAAGGGGGAACAGAGGGAGAGACAAGGGATGCAACGTTCAGGAGGATGCGAGAACTCAGGTACACGCTCTTGGCTTGGTTGCAGTACATTGGGAGTTTGCAGATAACAGGTGGGGGATAATCCTGGGTGGGGATGATAAACAGGAGTTAGGAAGGGCAGAGCGGAAGAGGTGGGTTTTGAAGAGGGATTTGAAGGTACGAAGGGAGGGAGCAAGGCGGATGTGGGCAGGGAGGGAGTTCCAGGCGTTCAGGACAGTGAGGGAGAAGGGATGGTTGGGGGTGCAGGGGAGGCGTGGGAGGGCGAGGGAGGGGATGGAAGAGGAATGGAGGGCTCGAACAGGGGTTTGGAGGGAGATCAGGGCAGAGAGGTAGGGGGGAGCAAGGTTGTGAAGGACTTTGTAGGTGAAGACGAGGAGCTTGTGCAGAATATCGCAAACGAAAAATGAAAGCAAATAATGACACGGGCCCCTGGTGCACACTTCTATAATGCTGACACACTGACCTATAGCACTGAAAATGCAGCACTACTTAAAAAGTCTATTTAATAAGCTTCAACACAGCTCTCGATGTGACGAAAGTGCTATATCCCATGCTGAGACTTCACATCCAGAGTACATATATTATTGATCATTCTACCTGTCAGAAGCTGATTCTTATATAGAGAGGAAAGAAGGGTATTGAATTGAAAAATATTTTTAAATGGTCGCCTGTCTCTGAAGAGAATGGTATTCAAGATACTTTATACAGTACAGCTAATTAAAATTGGTATAATAATGCACGCCATGATAACCCTCTCTCCTCTATTTTTAATGCAGTCATTTGAAATGTGCATATAAAGTGTAAAATAGTGGGGGCGAGAGCGGGTGCGGCAGAATGAGGCAGTACTACCCCTGGATCCTACATATTGTTTGGGGGGGGGGGGGGTGGGGGAGAGAGTTGCGGGGGGAGAAGCTTCATGAAATAAGCTTGATTAAGTGAGAGAATAAGTTTTACCATGGTTTCTCTGTTCTGTATAAAGATTTATAATACTACACTGACTTGCTCTCTCAGGAAGTGTAGGTTCCCACCAAACACAGGAAATGATGTATTTTTCTATAGCTCTAAACCATATTATGTATTAAAGGGTGGGATATCTGAGAGTCAGTGCTGTTTTGAGGTAGTACAGCTGCAGTATTAATGTTAAAAGATCACAGCAACTTTGTTCTCAAGTTGTTGGCTTTTTCTTGAAAATTAAGCCAAGGAGCCACTTAAAAACCAGATTTAAAAATAAAATAAAATAAAATCCTTTAAATCAAAGCATCGAGTAGAACTATTAGGTGGTTATTGCCTGTGATTTCTTTCTTAAAGCACTTTTAAAAAAATAAGCACAAGGACTACGTTTTTGTACGGAAAACTTCAAAGGCCACTGTGGCTCTCTTGGTGCCATACAAGAAGCTATTATGCTTTGTGAATAGCTGAATGTGGCATGACTTATTCACTTTGAGAAATTCTTTGCCCCTTTACATTAATCTTTTCACTTTTTGGTTGTGGAGTTGCAGTAGGTGACTCCTGAGTGTGTCTAGATCTGGGTGTACCTCGGCACTTCAAGCGGTACTTAAACTTTGATTTAACATTTATTACTTAAAGCATGCTTCGCTTCCGTAAGAAAAACAGCTCAGCCATGACAATTAATGTAACAGAATGTGAACTTGTGCGGCTACACAGCATCCAGAAGGCAGTTTTACCTTTAGGCTAACATTTGCCAGCATATGTAAGGTTCCAAAGAGTTGAAGTAATTAAAATAATTAATAATAATACTTAATAATATAATAAAATAATAATAATAATAATAATTAATAAATAAATTAAACAAAACATTAAAAGAGAAATAATTGGAAGCTCTTCTGACTGTATTTTTGTGGAGACCCCTGTTTGTGTGCTTGCTGGGGCTGCTTATCCTTATAGAGCTGCTGAATGATTCCTGGGACTATCCCTGGTTGGGGTGGGGTGGGATTTTTAATATTATGTCATTTTAAAACAAGATTGATTTTTTTAAAAACCATTGGGATAGGGATGGGTATAAATATCCAATAACAATAACAATATTTTAATTTTCTGTTGTCAGTCCCAGCCTTGAATCCCCACCCTCTGGGGTTCTGGAGCAGTAGCTGACCTGTCAGCGCTACCACCTCATGCTCACTCCAGCCTGCCCATTCTTTCATGTCTCCTCCCAGCCTTGTCCTAACCTGTCTGTCTTGTCCGTACCCCACCTCCCAGCTTTCTAGTTAGCTGCCGGCAGATACAGAAGGCATGCTGGTAGCAACAGGAAGCTAGGTGGGGGGAAAACCAATACGCTCTCTGTGTTCTGAACCTGCCTCGTTCTTAGTCTTATTTCTGAGCATATTCACACATACATTAAATCAGCGCTTTTTTCTTTCCCCTGCAAATTAGAATGATGTGGGAAAGACTCCATGCGCTTATTTAGCAGTTCTCCCATTTGTTTTTCCAGCGCATTGAGAGGCAGCCAAAAACTACCTTTACAAGCGCGCATTTGAAATGACCCGCATAAATCCCCTTGTCGGAATGTCGGTGTCATGTCAGTTACACAGCGCCTCACGTCCCCGGTTCTCGGCTCCGCTCCCCTCCCCGGCAGCTGAGAGCCGGGGAAGCGGGGCGCTGCGTAGTGACATGATTAAAATGCTGCTTCCTAAATGCAGTCAATTTCAAAATGTGCTTAAATAAACCCAGCCTATTAAAGTAGAATATATTCTCAGTATTTCCAGCTGGTATCTAATAAATCACCTCCATTTGCTCTTGCACTCAGCCTTGCCTTCTGTTGTGCCTCCCAGCTCTGACCCGTACATCCGCCCACATCCTGACCTCCCCTTGCTCTTTGACCCTTAAATCTGCCTAAAACCGCTTTTAGACGAGCAGTGCGCGATTGCGCATCGCGATTGCACATAATTTGAAACGCCCGCCTGTTGTAATTAGACGAGACGGAAGTGGGGTATTATGCACATATTATTGAGGTGGCGTATTTTTAAAGTCCACAAATTAAATAGCTCGATTGTGAGCTGCTTCCTAAATGCTGTCAATTTCAAAATACGCTTAAATAAACCCAGCCTTTTAAATGGACTTTGATAAACAGAAGTCAATTAGCATTTAAAAGAGAGACCAAAACTACCACACAGTAGAAATGAACTGAACTGAAAAAACAGTAGATTCTTCGGTGCTGTTCTTTGGTATGCTTGGCTCTAAAGCATTCAAACACATAACAAGCTTTCATAAAAAAAGGTGCACAAGCAAATTGTAAAGAAACAGCTACTGTATTAACATAGGAAGTGAAGATACAGTACTCAGGGGAGAAAGGGTATATGTCATGCATTCATGCTGATATATTACTGCCTGTACAATAACTGACAATATTGAAAGGATAAGCCAGGACTAGTGAACCTCTAATCTGGGGGCCAAATGTGGCCCGCAGCTAGTTTTTATGGGGCCTCTTTTAAGTTCTTGGATCGGGTCCCTGGATTTAGCTCTTACATCAAAACACTGAAAAACTGATCTCAGGGTAAGAAAGCAGAGATGAGGATATGCACACAATGAGCGGGGACAGATCCATGATCTGGACCCTTGCCTTCCAATGTGCACCCCATAAGCACCCCTGCCCCCAACTTCTATGTGGCCATTGGAGCTTGTACAAATATTTAAAGTACCCCTGGGCAGGAAATGGTTTCCCCACCCTTGAGGTAAGCTGTGTACAATGTCTGTGTACATAATTTAAACCATATGCAGGTATAGTCTGAAAATGGTCTGAGTTGCCCTATTACCCACTGCTTCTGTGACTGCTTCTGCTATCACAATGGTGTAAATTTGGGTAACTTCACTGAATTCAGTTAAGTCAAACAGAAGTAAAGCTGACATAAATGGGAAGAGAATAACGCTAAAGCCTTAAAATAGACTATTGCAATGTGTTGTTTTGGGTTTTTTTTTTGCTGAAATGATACCGTAGGACACTTATATCCTGAAAATAATTCGCATTTTTAGAAAAGACTGAACTGTTCATAGAATTTTTTAAAAATGAAAATATTTCCCAGCCTTTTAAAGTAGAATATATTCTCAGTATTTCCAGCTGGTATCTAATAAATCACCTCCATTTGCTGTTGTCATCATTCAGTCTGCTTCATTCCACCAGTTCACAGCTGGATCAAGGTCTATATTTTCAAATGATTCAGGAAGTCTAGATCTGCAAAGTCCTCATTGTGTGCTCACCTTAGGGTGTAGTTGGTGTCTATGGATTTTTCTTTGTGGCTTTAAGTCAGACTACAGCTTGACTCGATTTGCCTCCCATTTAAGTAGGAAAAAAAGGAACCAGAGGTCTTCATTCCAGAAAACACTTAAATGTGTTTAAATCCCTCTGGTGTTAACTACCAGTTTTAAATTTAGGAAGCAATTTAAGTAAGTAAGGATGCTTTGCTAAATCAAGGCTGTATAGAGAGTATTAAGAAAAGATACCCCAAATACATAGGGTAAAAATCAAACAAATGCAGAGAGAGAGAGAGAAGGATTGAGGGGGAGAAGGGGAAAAAAATGGAAATTTTGTTACAGCCTCACTTTTCAAGAGTATTGTACTAGGCTCATTACATAGCATGTGTTTTCCTTAAGAGAAAAGTAAACTGAATCACCCTTGAAGAATGTGTTCAAACTGTATGGAAGACACATGAGGAAAAAAGGTTACAAACTTGATCAGCAGGATTTTGGCAAATGCATAAACAAATCAGATGTACCTTCACACTGAGAAACACGGCAAACTCTGATCTCACTGCATTCAACTAACCCCTTGTTTAGATCAACATTTTTTTCTGGTCTATGACCATGACTCAAAGCTTTGATTGGTGCCACACCACAGAAGGAAACCTAGCACGATAGTGGGGTTTGAAAGCCGCACACTTTATTAGCATATTCAAAACAGCAAATGGGGGTGGGGGGTTGATAGGGGATTTGGTGTAGGGATGTGAGGGGTATTTGGATATGGGGAATGGGGAGATGGTATTGGATGGATTTTGTGGGGGGTTGTGGGAAGGGGTTTTTTGGGGTGGGGGTTGTATTTTACTGGAGCATTTTTATGGTATATGAGCCATCCTGAGGCTACGGGAAGGGTGGCATAAAATTTTTGATTAAATAAATAAATAATAACAAAATCCTGGTCAAGGGGTCTTTAATAGGGATGCGCGAACGTGGTTCGGAATTCAGACCAAACTCGAATGGTTCGGTCAAACGAACAGAACTTTTGAACCGAACTCGAATTTGACCAAACTGTTCGGTCGAATTCGAACCAGTTCGGAAGGCCAAAAAACCCGGTTTTGAATGTACGAACTCGGTTTGGAAGTTCGGAATTCGACCGAACTCGAATACTTCAGTTGACCAAACCGAACTTTTGAACCGAACTCGATTTTTGAACCAAACCGAATTTCCGAACTCGGTTCTGTTTGCACATTCCTAGACTTTAACTTATAAACAGCCAAGAGGCCCTGAGGTACAGCACAGGTTCAGCCTCCTCTAACAAGTCTCAAAACAGTCTATCCCCAAGTTGGCCCAAGATACCTGGCTTGTACAGTGAGGGATGTGTTATGTGCAGGCCACCTAGTGAGGCCCTTGTGAGCAGGTGTCAACTGATGCACCATGTACCTGCAAGACCGCTGCTACTGCTACTACTGCTACTATTACCATTTATCATTTCTATTGCACTACTAGTCATACGCAGCACTGTACAGATATGCATACACATAACCTGTCCTGCAGATTTTAATGGTTGCGCCTGTCTACTCCCTGGGAAGGGTCAAGTACTGGGCAGCTTCCCTGTCCTTGCACTGGCCTTTTCCCCATCCCATATAGAGATGTTCTTTAATTGTTATTTGGGTCCTTCAGCAAAAAACCTTCAAATATTTCCCTGAACCATTACCATAAGGGACCATCAGCTTTGTGTCGCTAGTTCCCCCCACCCAGCACTAGAATTCCAGAACTTTTGACATTTTTTCCTTCAACTTTAAAACAGAAGTAAACCTCATCAGTCTAGCAGAGCTCATGCCTTTCCTGGCAAATTTGCTCATGGTGGATGCAACTCCTGCCATGAGCCTCCACCAATTTTGCGATCTCATGGTTGGGTTTATGTCTGGCCCTGTCCACTTCCTTGTGATGAATCTTCGTGCCCACACCTGTCACAGGACTATGGGTATTTTCAGACGTTACGCGGGCCTTTGGCCCCGTACCGGCACCACCGGCTTCGTTCCCTGCCGGGGTCACTCCGTAACGGCACAACAGACGTGCCGGGGGGATCCCGGCGGGGAAAGTGGGAGGGGCCGGGGCCATGCGGCGCAACGTGCGGCCGCACGGCCCCGCCCCCTCCACGCACCCCACCGCCCGCCCTCCGAGGAGACGGGCGGGCGGCGGGGCCAATGCGGCCGCCGCGTCCGGCCGATCGTGTCACGGCCCGGGATCCCGCCGGGGATCCCGGGCCGTGGCGCGCGGCCAGACGTGACTTTTCCTTGGTCACGGCCCGGGGTCCGTTTGACCACGCTTCCCGGGACCTTCCCCCGGCTAGCCCGGGAAGCGTGGTTCAAATGAACCCCATGTGGGGATTGACCGTGGCCAACATCTGGCGCGCCGTGAACAGACGTACGGGACACGGTGACCACAGGTGGGTATTCACCGTGGTTCACCGTGTTCACGTAACGTCTGAAATCACCCTATGTTGCTCCACAAGATGAATATACCAGGGAACTTCCTGAAAACCTCAGACAAATTCTTCTTACCATTCTTCACTAACCCAGTACCCTTAGTCTTGTTGGATTGTGCAACAGTCACAAGTAAAAGCCTATTGCAAACCCTGAAAGCTTAATATGGGGCGTGTCCAGTAGGGGGAGGGTCAGAATAACCCTCCTCCTACTGGAGTAACAGTGTTAGTAACCGGGTCAGGGGATGCAACAGTCGCATTTCATGATCACGGGACACGTGCATCCAGGGGATGAAACAAGGTTTTTTTCCCTCGTAAGCTATTCAGAAGAATGAACCTAGTGGGTTTGACTAGTGACTGCTGAGAAGGGGTGTTGGATTGTGCAACAGTCACAAGTAAAACCCCATTGCAAGCCCTGAAAGCGTAATATGGGGCTTGTCCAGTAGAGGGAGGGTCAGGGGATGAAACAGGTTTTTTTTCTCCTTGTCTCCTCTCTTCTTTCTCTGTCCTCCATCTTGTTCCATGCAGTTTGTATGGTATGGAAGCATGTCTTCTGAGTTCTTAGTAAAGTTCTGTTTTGAAGAAACTTCTGCTGTGTGTTATTCAACAGAAAGCTAACTCTACAATAAGTCTTGGGCAAATTATTTCCACCTAGGTGCACAACTAAGATCTCAGGAGGGGTGCTAGAGATGGCTGCATCTACAGTGGGCATAAACTGTTCCCATAACATGTCCCTTTTTCCCATCCAGACTTTTCCCCATCCAGACTGTCTTGGCTCTCTTGCTCAGGCCCAGCTGTGTCCCCAAACCGCCTTTTCAAGTTGCCTTGACTGCCCCCTGTACCAGGCTATGTCCCAGGATCCATATCCTTCTCCTCGGGTGACATCCACCTACCCCTGCAATGTGAAGGAGAAAACAACGTTAGACTGCATATCCGTCCTGTCCTTCATAATCGAACCCTCCTCATATATGATGTAAAGGCTGCCAACTGCCATCACCCCAGTCCTTGACTCTTGGAATCACTAAATCCTAGAGCAGATGCAGTGCTTACCACCCTGATCCAGAAGAAGTTTGATCCCTACTATTCTGGTGAAAGTTGGAGATATTGCTGAAAAATGGCCATAAATTGGTAGTGGGTTGAGAACCCCACATTGGTATGGATAAAGAGAGGGCTGCTGTAATTAGGTTGGAGGATATGCCCTCACCCCTTAAACCGGGCAGAACTCTGACTCACCAGAGGGGTGCAGCTGAATTGCCATCACTTGCCACCACTGGTCAGTCTTTGGAAAACCTGAGCCTGATGCTAAGGGATACCCCTCTAAAAGATATGTCCCCTATCTGCAGCATATGATCTGACCCGTCCGACCGAGAATCAGGAACAGGTTCACCCATCTGCAGGGCCCCCAAAATACCAACTGAAATGCTGTACCAATCAAGGTGACCTCACAATTATCTATGCAAACTACCCCTAGGGCCCTGACCAGGCTGAGTAATAGGTCAGGGGTGATTGGAGCCTGGTCGCTCACCTGCCGTCCTTGCTGATGGGACCAGCTCTTGCCATTCTGTGAAAATAGAAACCCTGGCCTGCTAGTATGCTAAAATGATTAAGGGCGGCAATCTTGCTGGCTGTGGTCCCCAGTGCAATGACCACTTTCCTAAGGGCGAGACTGTACTAGAGCACTTGGGGCTCCAAGATGGGGAATTTGGGGGGCCAGCCATGTTGAATGCCTGAACCTCTTTTTCGCAACCACCCCCCTTTCGCAAGCACATGGCTGCTGTCAGAGTGGGGGGCTTGTTCTTGAGCCGCTCATGCATTCCAGCAATAGTTCTTGCACATGGATGTTCCAGCACAAACCAGGCTTAATGGTGGTTTGCTGCCAAAAGCCATGCCCCTGGGGTACCCATGCCGTAGGCCCTGTGAACTATGTTGCCATAATTCAGCATTTAAGACCCCTGTTCCAGCAAAGCCTGAAGGACACCATGCAACATGGTGTAGACCGCCATCTAGTTGCCCCAGTTCCTCCCTCCCTTTGGACACTGGAACTTCTTGGCCTCTTTTTTATCACAGCCAAGTATGGCATCCAACTTGGGGTTTGGAATAGGGTTGCTAAAGAGAAAGGCAAATATGTTCACATATTCACCCCTCCATATTTTTTAACTGGTTGTTTGGAACAGGTGTTCTCCTATAGGATCGGAGATATATGCATAACTGCCCACCAAGGAAAGGGGTTCCTCCCTCACACGCAAGTGATGGCAATAACCACAGCCCACACACCCTCCACACCCAGGAACCTGAGCAACAGTAGTCAGTGCCACCCTGATTAACCCCTCTGACGGCTGGGGGCAGCATACTGCAGTCCACTTTGACCCCTCCCAGCCACATCATCCAAGCTGCCCATCCAAGTAAACCCTCTGGGGATTGCCCTAAGGTGGGTGGATGTGCTCCCCACCCACCCCCTGGTGAACCTCCACCGGGGCCCATTGTCGCTGCCCTATAACCTTGGTACTCACTGCTTACTGCAGCTTGGGTCCTTGAGGTAACGGGTCTGTCGGGGCAGGCTGCTGTGGTGGTTTGGGCCTTCCCTTGTGAGTGGTGCCACTGGCCGTGAAGGCCATGGATGGACTGCCGTTGGTGACTGGTGTGCCCCCATTATTAGGTCATTCAACCATCTATCGAAAGCCTCCAACTGCTCAAGAATAGAGGCTAGGATTTTCTCTCCCCTTGGCACCTCATTGGCACATGGGCTCTGTTGTTTAAATGAGAGGAAGGAAGCCTGAGGCATTCACCACACCTGGGAGGGTTAGGTGACTCCTCCCTTTCAGTTATTTATGCTCAGCAGAGGGCTCTGCACTCATGAGTGCCCTGGGGGGCGAGGGCAATTCTGAGGGGGCCGTCACTCCCTTCCTCCAGACTGGTTAGCCCCTTTCTCATCCATCCACCCATCCATTTTGCTCCTGTATTGGCAAAAGGATGGTCTCACTTAGACCCTATGCTCGGGGCCTTGCTAGCATTCCCTCCTCTAGGAGGCATAGTCCCTCTGGGCTGGGGGTGGGGGGTGAGTGGAGTTATTCCAACTAACACTCCTTTGAATGGGGAGAGTCAACTGAGGTGTTTTTGTGTGTGTTTGTTTGAATTTGCGCCTTTGTTCAGTGTTGGACTGTCAGAGGTGTGTAAAACTGTCACCTCTCACAGGCCCTGTCTCCCAACAAGCACCTCAGGCAAGTGGGGAAGGGGGGGAGTGGAGCCCCAGGTAAATGCCCCCCCTTCTTCCTAGCCTAATCTCCAGCTCCCCCCTTTGGTTTATTTGCATGGGGGTGGTGGAGAATGCTTCTGCCCCCTACTCCCACATGGGGTGGGGCTCTCTGGCCCTTGCTTGTGGGGATGTCAAAGCTCTCTCAGCTCTCTCTCTGTGTATGTGTGTGTGTGTGTGTGTGTGTGTGAGGGAAATGGGCCTGAGCCCATGTTTTCCTTCTCGGGTCCTGACCTGCACTTGTAGCGGGGTGTGTGTGTGTGTGTGTGTGTCAGGCCTTCTTCGCTAGGAGTGTAGTGGAGAGTGAGGGAGGGGTGGTATACTCAGCCTGCCTCATACTACTGGTTGCTGCCTTGCCACCACTCTCGGGCCTCTGAACCTGCTCAGGCTGGTGCTACCGAACTGCCACCTCACTGTGGCAGGTGGGGGTTGCTGCACCGCCCACACTCTGGGCCTGTTGTTCTGGTCAGCTCAACACAACTTTTTGCCTGCTGCTCCCTGAATGCCTCTTCTTTGACTAAGGAACTCAAAATGGTATGCCATGCTTTTGTGCCATGGCAACCCTGGCTGGACAACCCCTGTGCTAGTGTGGTCCTCAGGGGGAGAAGGGGAGGGGGGGCGTGACACTGTGACAATGGCTTATTTCTGTGACACTGGTGGTAATGGCTTATTTCACCATATGACTGGCTACATACCATAGTGTAGGCAGAAGGTTAGCTGCAGGTGCCTTTAATGAATAATTTCATGATGTTCCCCTTGATCGTATTTCATTTTTCTGACAATGATCTTTGCTTTTACAAGCTTCATGATGGGTTTATTCTTTTATGCAAGATAACTTTCAGAAAGTGTGTCTATAATTCCCCTGAAGTCCTTTAAAATGGACTTGGGATGCTTTTCTGCTGAATGAGATTTGCCCTGAAGGCTAGTTTGTTATAATTTTTCCTGTTCTACTTTTCATTTTGAAAGATTTATTTTTAATCCCAGGCACACTGGAGCATTATTCAGATGGTGATCTTGGGTTTCGTAGGGGTAGCCTATGTGTGTCAGTTTCTCTTGAAGAAAAGCAACAGTGAGCATGTGGCTGCACTGTAGGTGGTTACAACCTTAAGAAGCCCCATTCTTCCAGGTGGGAAATCAACCTGTCAGACTGAGTAATGGAAACATGATTAGTTTACTAAGTTCATTAAATGAAAACTTTTACAGTCCTGGGTTCCCCTTGCTCACTATGTTTGTTATAGTAAAACAATCCAGTTTTTCATTCACTGAGTAGAATACCATGTGTAAACACAGCAGGAGGACATTCCAGAATTTCAGTCTACTTCCTTTAACATAGAAAGTCATCCTATTGTGACTTCATATGTAGTAGCCTGTATTTATGGTCCTTTCCCCCCTTATCTTATATACAAATGTGTGCAAAATAGAATCTACAAAAACTGCAGAAAGTCATAATGTGACTTTGGTTAAAAACAGATATGACTTTGGCCTGCTTTGGCCCAGGCCCCACTGGTACATGTAAACACATGCCATCAGATGTTGGCCCAGGATTGACCTGAGGAGTGTTGGGCTGTGATCTCCGGGCAATCTCTGAGGTCACAGCCCAGGCTAAGGGCCATCCATGTGGGCCAAAGCAGGCCACGGCAGCTAGCATGTCTGTTCCAGGGTGGCATACCCACTCTGAGAGAAGGGCTGCCATGACCATGCCTCATTGGCCACCGTGGCTGTCCATCATGGTGGGGGGCAGTGCACTGGGAGTGGGACATGGGCAGGGCTGCCTGCCTGCATGCTTTTTCTGCTCCTGGTCCTACTTGGGCCGTGCAGGCAGTAGAATGGCTCTCTGACCACAAGCACATGTATTCGGTGCCCCAACATGGCCCAGGGTGTGTCGTCCACAATTTTCCAATCCAGGGCAGGCTGGGGAGCCGTTATGTTGGCTGCACATCTGTTTTTACCCAGAGTGCTATATGGCTTTCCTGGATCTCAGGATGGCCTTCAACTCCGTTAATAGATCCATCTTGTGGGCCAAACTGGCGACTCTTGCCTTAGATTGCAGACTTTTGATCCTAATCGGACTCCTTATGCAGATTCCAAGCTGGCGGTCAGGTTGCACTCATCAGGGTGCATTTCAGAGGAGGTCCCGGTAAAACAAGGGGTAAAGCAGGGTTGTGTCCTCACTCCTGCTCTTTTAAATTTATTTTTAAACGATGTGGTTCCATGTATGGCCTTGTCCCAATTTTTTCCCCCTCGCCTAGCCTCACGTGCCATAGGCTGCCTACTATTCGCCGATGATCTTGCTCTCCTGTTCCAGACCCAGGTGGGATTGAGCCAGCAATTGGAAGCATTTGTGGGTTACTGTAGAGAGAATGACCTGGCTTTGAATTTCTTAAGATCCAAAGTGGTGGTCTTTGCCAGTTCCCTCAGGTCCAATTGGCATTCTTGGAGGGTGGAGGGGGCCCAGATTGCCGAAGTAAAAGATTTTAGGTACTTGGGCATTACCTTCCATTATTCACAAGGTTGGAATAAGCATATTGAAGGGGCAGCGTTAGTGGTTAAACGATCAGCCTTCGCCATTAGGAAGTCTTTCTTGTCTTTGGGGAGGACCGCTTATAAAATGGCTTTGTTGGCTTTTAATGCCAAGTCTACTGCCCAGTTTCTTTTTGGCTCGGAACTTTGGGCCCCCTTCCTTCGTGCCAGTGTAGACAGTGTCCAGTCCATATTCCTCAGGGCTCTCCTGAGGGCCCCGGGAGGCACCCTGGGGGCTGCAATTCATCTAGAATTGGGCCAGCACAGGTGGTCCTCTCGGGCATGGGCTAGGGCCCACAAACTTTGGCTTAGGTCTATTGACCCATCCCAGAGAGGCCTGTTTCCCTATCTCCAAGCCAACGCTTTTAGAAGCCAATGGGCCCTGAAGGTTGAGGCCCATCTAGCTAGTTTAGGTCTCTCTAGGATCTATTTGGAATCTCAGGATGCAGTTGTGGAGGCCGCGGAAATAAAGACTAGGTGGGAAGATGTAGATCTCCAGGAGGAGAGGGGAAGGGTGGCAGCCTCTTCGCACATGTCCAATTACCTGAGGATAGCTCCTCAGATTGATATGCTAGCCCAGTATCTCGCCGAGAGTTATTCAGCTAGAGAGAAGTGGTTGATAGTGGTGGCAAGATTTAATGCGCTGCCAACCAAGTTTTGTCGACACCCCCCCCAAAGAAGACGAGGACACTTCAATTGGATTTAAACGGCTGCACTCTTTATTGATAATCAAGAAAAGGGGGGAAGGGGTAGCCCTCCCCTTTCCCCTTAAACTGGGGTCCTATATCTCCTGTTCCTAGCTTTTACCGAGACCACAGGAGGTTCCCCCCACCAACCCCGGCACTCGCCGGTCTATGAGTCCCCTTTCTTTCCTCCTCTTCGGGTTAAGCTCGAGGGGAATCCTCCTGTGCCCTAACTTCCCTTAACTTTATTAACTTACCCCCTACCCTGACCACCGGGTTTCCCCCCGGGCCGGAGCTGGTTGCTCGTAACTACCCCTTTGTCCGTCAGGGCGGGGTTTAAGCAACAACAAGAGTGAGGACACCATAACCTACTGTTTGGTACATAGTCCGCCCAGCTGGTCCGGCCGTTCGCCTCCCACCCTTGGGCTGCCCATACAGTGGGCTGCACTGAGCGGCTGTGCATGGCCTATGCCCATCTCTTAAGGAGATGTTTTCTATTCAAACCCTATGCTACCAACTACAACTTTTAACCATTGGCCTGAAGTCAGCCTACTGCAAGAGTGCGACAATTCAGCCTACCACCCGTGAAACCGTATCCTCACCCTCAGCTCGAATCAGCAAATCACTCCTGGAAAGGCGAAAAACCCTTTGCTTTTTTTGCCAATTAGGTTCAGGGAAAATACCTTTCTGATCCAATGCGCGACCAGTATGAACTCGGAGTGGTGCCTTGTTATGGGTGGGTGGGTGGTGCACGTCCTCACTCCCCGCTCGCGCCCAGCCGAATGAGGCGTGATGCAGGGAGCTTAAAATGGCACCCGGGACTCCCGCCTCTCGCGAGAGTCCTGGCCGCTTAGTTTTCTGGTTGCTATAGCAACCACACTTTTTCTCTCCCTACCGGCGGCCGCTCTTGTCCCCCTCACCTCCTTTGTTTCCAAGAGGGAGGGGCGCCAACAAACCCCCAACGCGGCGAATGCGGAGGGGAAATGGATGGGCAAACTTTCCAAGGTTCCCCTTCCCCTGAGACTCTGTCCATTTGACCATCTCGAGTTAGAATCAACTGGTCACGTACTTCTTAGATGCCATCTATATGATCATTTGCGGTCTAATTGTTTGGGTCCCCTACTCGACAGGCTTTTGGGTTGGTCCGATGAAAGATGTGTGGAAATTTTACTAGCCGATGTTTCCCAGGACATCATTGGCCCCGTGGCAAAATTTCTGACAGCAGCATTTGCCAGGAGACAACAGTTCTTAGATTTTAAACTCCCCATTCTCTCGGAATAGTTTTGGGTAACGTGGAGATGGCTTGGGGTAAGGGCCAAGTGGGTTCGGGAGCCCATTGACTATCATCCAGTTGGCCACTCCCATGACTTAATGTAAAATAGTCTCTGGGCAAGTAGCGGCCAGGCAACCTTGCTTGTGTGACGATGTCTGTGGACCCGAGTCATTTTAGTACTACACACTTGTATTTTATACTGTATGTTATAATTAATTTTAGGATTGTTTTGTTTATGCTTGTTTGCAGCTAATCCAGCAATGGCCTATGGCCACGCTTAATAAACATTTTATTTATTTACCCAGAGTGCCACAGTGAGTGAACCTGCCCAGAACAATGAATTGCCTGAACAACAAATTGCAAATGACTTTCAACTACACCAGTGACCCCAGAGCTCTTTTCACCTTAAAATTACCCAAGGAATCCTGATAACAGAGTCTAGGTTAAAAGAAGAGAAGAAAGTTCCTTCCTTCCTTCGTTTCTGTAATAAAACCATGTGGTGATAAGGTTACTCATCTTAAGGAGCACCTTGTTCTAAAAATAATTTCATTCATTTCAATATGTTTATTTGTGAATTAAGATATTGTTCAGCATGAGCCTGGGTATTAGAATTAGGGATAAAACTTGATCCTCGCATTATCGCTTTTCTCAAGGAAAATTGGGGTTCTTGGTTCATTCTCGCAAATGAGAACGAGCTGAGAACTGCCTGGATTCTCACAGAGAAAAGCGAGAATATCATAAATAGTCCTCCCACAGACTTTCAGACCTGGGAGTGGCCTTTTGTTTACATAGAAACCCTGGCTGACTCACCAAGTCTGGGACTTGCTCCAGCTGATGGGTCTCTTGCTGCTTGACTTCTCTCCCAGAGAGGGGGTGTGGGGAGCAAGGAGGATGTTTAATTTCAAATCCCTTTGACTTCCCATTGTTTCCTGGTTGGAGCAGTTAAAAAATAAAAATAAAAAATAAATAAAAAGGTCCTCTGGGCAACCTGGTTGCCTCACAGGAGCATAGAGTTTAGTTTTAAAGTTAATCCCGTTGTAAATAAACATTGGAGAACCCTTCAGTGAATGCACAGAGCATGTGCAGAGACTAGATTAAAACTACATTACCCAGCAGGCAGCACAGACATACAAAATGAACAACAACATTGTTGTTCACATTGTTGTGACAACACATCAGCATGAACTACAGTTCCCAGCATTCTGAGAGCCACCATAGCATGCTCAGTGAGGAAACAGAAACCATCAATAGTTTGCTGCTGTCAACCATTGGAGTAAGTAAGTAAATAGTAAGTAAGTAAATAAATAATTTATTGTTCAACCCATGGGATTTTACAAAACGTACAGAACTATACAATGGAGTGGAAAGTCAGCACAGAATTACAAGTCCCAGCAGCCCATCCCTCCACCCCAGGATTTGCATATGCCCAGAACATTCAAAGAAATGGCAAGGAAGAAGCAACCAGTTAAAATGCATGGGGTGGGGTGGGTCTGCTATACTCCCTAGAAAAGATCTATAGTGGTGGTTCACAGGGGTTCTCAACTCAGGAAGTGGAGAGAGATCCTGGGTGAGATGGTGATGGCAGCAGCGGAGAATCTGCTGCAGTAGTTTATGACTCAGAGCAGCCACATGAGTCCGTTAACCGCTCAGCCCCGGGGCAGAGGGGATTTCCCCCCTCTTTTTTTACTTTTCTCCTCGAGAACTTGCACAAAATACGAGAACTCAGTGAAATCTTGCTCCCAGTTCTTTTTCTCAGGAGAAAATCTCACACAAAAAGAAAATTCTCATTTCCTCCCTAATTAGAAGCTGGCTTTTATTTATTATAACCCTGATCCATGGTCTGTGGAGATGGTGCTGGCTTTGTGCACCAGTGCTATGAGCTAGCAGTGCTGAGCAGCACTTGACTGGGAGCCAAGAAGAGAAGGGGAGAGGGGAAGAGGTCTAAGAGCTGCACTCACAGCCTGAGCCTCAGCCTACTACCGTCTAGCCAAGTCCACCATCACAGTCTTGGCTCTGCTGAGCCTCCCAGGCCCTGCCAAGTAGGAATGTGGCGGCAGATTCAGTAGTGGCAGTTGACGCAGGCTGGGAATGGACTCTCATACCTCTTTCCCACCCCTCGCCCCTGCCCCCTAGCCAAGTCCCCTCAACTCCTATGTGGGGAGAGAGCTGTGAGCATGGTAGCAGCTGGGAGACTTGGCAGAGGTGGCTGTGGTGGTGGACTCAGGAGGGTAGCCAGTTCACTGAGCAGCGATGACAGCACCTGCACAGTGTAGAGTTGGTCTACATGTCATGCGTGTGTGGACCATGGATTGGGGCCTATTTCTTTACTTTCATCTTGCTCATGCCATACTTTATTAAGTTATATATAGCACCTTACTCCACAAATAGTTCCACTGAAATCAGTGTGGTTTCTTTGCTGAGCACAATATTGTAATCTGGAGCACAGGTACTTTAACAAGCACAGTGTTCATGGCAATAGGGACACGTGGAAAATTATTCCCATGAAAATTATTACTACCGATGGTCTTTATTATTTCCAATTATAATATAAGAAGCATCGTTTAGTAGGGGAAGGTTTCATTTTGGAAACATTCTTACTAGGATGACTACCCCACTAAATGAAATGGCACATTTGCTTAAATTAAACAAGGCATTTTCTGACATAAAAGCAGGCTATTATCAGATAAGTATAAATTCTTCTCTGTACCTAAACAATAGACTTGAAAGGTTGGGCAGTCCTGGCTAACACAATATCTGCACTCAGCTTGTCGTCCAAGGAGAAGAGCGAAAAAGGTCAATGAGGTACAATTGCTGTACAATAATATTTACAGATAAAGCATTAGATAAAACCTAATTTATAAAAGAAACATCTCAAGCTACCCATGATTAATTAATTTCATACTTTCTTTTCATGCAGCTGTCTATGGATAATTGGTTAAGGGCTTGAAGATTTGTTTAATAGATGTCCAGGGTAAATGGAGCTGAAAATTCAGAGAAATAGCTCAATTTGCTCAGTATCCAGTGAAGTAAGATTATCTGTCAGCCGTTTGTACATGTAGGATTTTGGTTAATTGATAACAAGTGACATCCCACTGTTTCTTAAATGAGACCATTCATCTTCAGTAGTGCTCTATTAAAATGCATATTTGGTATAACATTGTGATGTAGGTAAAGCAGATTTGTGTTATATCTTCTGCTTGCTGTATGTGTGCTTCTCATTCACTGTGAGTTTAAATTAGGGTTAAGGCCTTTTAACACTAAATAAAGCACCAATGTGTCAGTGATGAGTCATGAGAGCATGAAGAATCGGAATCCTCAGCATAATTACAGATGGGGTTGCAAAATAAATGCTTTTGAATCTATTCTGAAATGTGTGAAATGATAAGACTTCATTTGCTTTAATACAGTACAAAATGCCTAATCACTGGTAAATCAATAAAATTGCTGATCCCGAACTGTAAGTGTGTTTTCAAGTCTGGTAGAGAATTGCTACCAGTTTATTCAATTTCTAGTTCCTCTATGCTGAGAATGTAAATTGAATAAACACTGTTCTCCTTAGATCCCTAAAGAAATCTATTTCTATACAGCAATGTATTGCACTGAGTTAATAAAAGGCTAATAAAACTTTGAAGATCAAATTCTAGACATCTGTGTCTTGACCACTCTCCAAGATATAAAATGCTGGACAAAATATGGATCCAAAAGGATAATGGGGACATACAAATACATGTAATGGCATAAAGAATATAGCTCTGGGAATTTCAGTCCCAAGAAGTTGTGTTGGGACTTCTTCAATAATGCTTCATATTTCATAAAGTGTTCTGAACACGATTTCACTGAGAAACTAAAGAGTAATAGGTCAAAGAGGGAGCTGGGGACCATTTTACATAGACTAAGGGCGAGTGTTGGGATAGACAGTTTGTCTGCATTTTAGTGACAGTGGCGTAGGGAGAGCTTCTCAGATTTAACACTAGATCAATATGAAGGCTGTTGGGGAATGGTGAAGAAAACCAGGGGGCACATTGTCATCTTGTCTCTACTGCCTGTTGTACAGCTCATACAAATCAAAGCACTTCAGCTGTGACAAGTGATGTTTCTATTCCCATCGATCAGGGCTGAGTGAACTATCCTGGAGGAGATGATTGTTTTTCAGAAAGAGTCAAGTGTGTTATAATCAGGTTTCAGATGTATTGAGAGCCATCAATATGGTTGTAAGAAAGGCCTGTAGTTCATGTAGATCTCTCTCTGTACGTTGTTACATACATGTAATACACATAATGCTGTGGACAAAGTAGAATGTGTTATGTTTGTTGTACATTGTGGTTTAAACAGGCTAACTGAGAAAGATGATCATATATGCATGGTTGTGTGAATATAATGTAAATATAGTGGGTGAGATAGAACCTTTGGTTCTACTAGTGTAGAATATGAATTATGGGGAGCCCACCAACGTAAACTAATCTCATTATGTTCTTGGGATCCAGGCAAGGCTGGCTTTCTCAAAGGACAACCCGGGGCGACTGTCCTGGGACATGTTCTTCTGGGGCCCTGCAGTGGCCCACAATTTCAACATGGCAGGGTGCAGTTGGGTCCTAAACATGACCACCTCTAGGACATCGGAAAGGAGGTGGGTCTCCAGAGGCACTGCATTTTAACTTTGCCCGGAGCCCCAGAATTTCTAAGGCCAGCTCTGAATCCAGGACATGGCAAAGATGGTTCCTTCACTATAATGGAATACGTGCTTTTGTGTCCCAGTGTACTTGGTCCTTCAGAAATAACTGTCAAGTCTTCTTGGTTACAAACAAGAAGGCAACTTTATTGTGCTCCTAGCTCAAACCTAGCTTAGCCAACACTGCAATTACAAGTACCAGATATTAATCGGATGTAAAATGGCCTAACTCTACTCATTTTAGCAGGGCTATACTAATTTATATCAATATAAAATCTTTATTAGTAATTTTGGCATACATTACAGAGTGGTAGGATCCACTCTGTAGTTAAGACCAGGTGAGGACAGGTTAAGCAGTTTGCATTTTTCATACATTTATATGGTACTATGGTATAGTACTCAGACGTGTGACATAAAATATCCCAGCAGGCTAGGAACAAGTTTATAAACAGAATTGGTAGCCAAAAAAATGCCAATTATTTTTCATAGTAAGTTCTAAAAAGGTTTCTCCTCTCACCCCTAACTTTTTTTTTTTTTATTGCCTCAGAAAATCACATTTCTGAATTAGAAAAAGAAAAGGAAAATCAGGGCCAAGATGTTGGGAACACTTGTCAGGAGTGATCACGCAGATACAGTTTTGAAGGCTGAAAAGTAAAGTACGCTTACAGCCTGCAGACTATGAACTTTTATAGTAGCAGAAGTTGTGTGTTTGATTGACATTGTTTCTTTTTGCTTTTCTTCAGTGGAAATACATTAGAGGCTGCTGA
This sequence comes from Sphenodon punctatus, assembly GCA_003113815.1. Taxonomy (NCBI): domain Eukaryota; kingdom Metazoa; phylum Chordata; class Lepidosauria; order Sphenodontia; family Sphenodontidae; genus Sphenodon; species Sphenodon punctatus. Next base: position 4,339,462 of record QEPC01006353.1, read on the forward strand.
ATTTTGAGGCATGTAATGACATCTGTCACAGTACATTTATTTTTGAACAAACAATCTGTGCACAAAATATGCAAAGTTACATAAAATATGCTTCTCAGAAACTGCAGTGCCTCTGTCATGGTTTGTGACTCATTTGCAGGCAGTAGTGGTGAAATATTGTCTTCAGAATACCGATGTTGAGGACATTATTTCTCACTTGTAATTTTTTTTGTCCTAAAGTACCAACATATTATTGTCCACATAAGCAGTTCTCTTTCATTGATTACAGACTTGTGTCTTACTGATTTTATGAAAATGCCAGGATTTCTACATTTAGAAATAGCGCAGTGTAGTCATTTTTTTCTAAATATAAATAGGCCTGAAATGAGCAATCACAGCAAGTGTTGTTTCCATTGGAAACAAGTCATGCACCTCCATTCACACAATGAGGTAACTTACCAACTTTTTTTGTTTGTTTGTTTTACCATTTTGGGGGGCTATTTTCCAGCATTTTTCAGTATTTTGCTAGCTCAGTCAATTGTTTGGTAAATTGCAATTGTTTGGTAAATCAAACACCCCAGAGGGAAGGGACTCTCACTGCCCTGTTGCTAACACAAAATGAATGGAGGGGGGATAAGAGGCATACAATTGACAGAAAGTGCCAGTAAGTGTTGTAAAATGACAGAAAGTGATGTAAATTGATGGGAAAACCCAGACATTGACAAAAATACCAGATAAAAATGATGAAAAAGGTTGGAAAATTGTAGACACTGATGTTGCAATGGCAGAAACACAGAATCACTGACCAGTGAGGAAATACCAAGGAACAGTAGCAAGCACTCTCAAAAGGTAGGTATTTCCGGATGGTAAGGGAACACTTACTCTTGCCTCAGCTGATTTTCAACAGAAATTTCTAAACAACCAAAGATTGGGTGCATCCAAAAATTCAACTTTACCCTAGAAAATATAATTTCTGAGAGAGCATTTTCTCACAAAATGAGTTTTACACAGGAGGAGACAACCTCTCCTCCCACCCACCCCCAGGGGGAAAAATGACCTCTAAGGAAAAATTCCCACACTCTAACGTTTGGTGTGGCTTCTCTTACTCCATAGGATGGCATGGGGGTTTGTTTATTTATTTATTTAATACATTTTTACCCTGCCCCTCCTGCCTCTGGCAGCTTGGGGTGGCAAACAACATAATTAACCCCTGGGTAGGAGCAGCCACATGAAGCAGTATTACCCTAGAAAAAATCCATTTTGTGTGGATATGCCCCAAGGGCCAATGTAGCCTAGTGGGTAAAGTGCTGGACTTGGACCTGGGTGAACAACAAACAGTGTCTTCTCCCGAGCAGCAGAACCTGATCCCCATGCAGGTCCATGGTGGACAATTGGTGCTGCCACACTGCAGGGCAAGCTTTGGGAGCCGGCCACACAGTAGCATGGAAGCTAGGAAGCCTGGCCCCTGTCAGAGCCACCACCATGGCCATGAGCGTGTGCCTGACCCTGCCCCATCTCCCTCTCCTGGCCGGATCTAAAGTCCACCCCTGTCCATGATGTGACTGCATGCGACGGATGCCAGTACCTGTCACTCACAGCCCTGCCATGGAGCTCGCCACATTGTAGGCAGAAGGGGCTCAGCCACACAGGTTACCCCAACCTGGGCAGGCTTACCACCTGTGAGGTAAGGCTGCTCCGTGATGTCTTTGGACCCTTTTTCGAGGCTGGGCCATGTAGCAGACAGCTGTTTGCCCTGCCCCAGGGATGGGTACAGCCACTCAAGGCATGGTAGCCTTCCCTCCCTGTCTTGTCTGGAGACGCCCTGAGGCTCAAATCGTATCTTAGCCATAAACTCACTGGGTGGTCATGGACAAATCACTATCTGTCAGCCTCAGCTCTCTTTCTGTAAAATGGGAATAACCCCTATCTATAAAATGGCAATAATACGAGATAAGAAAATTCACAGTGTTGTTGTGAGGGTGAACTAGCTAAGGACCATAAAGAATTTTGAACACTGAAAGTGCTATATGAATGATTAAAAAGAAGACAGTGGTATAACATTGTCTTGTTAGAGGAGATGGGTGGGAGCTAGGACTGAAACATACAGGCTCATTGAGAGAAGTCTGGGGCTCTGGTACATCCTGGTATTTGGAGGCCACTTACCTCCCATTCCCCTACCTTGCAATCCCCTCATGGCTGGCCAAGCTGATTTTTTGAGATACTGATACTTTATTCACACAAATGTTAGCTGCATTTCCCTCCCATCATTTGAGTATATGCCAGTTTTAATTCAGACAAGGAAATTCTTGTAATCTTAAATTGGGCTGACATATTCTAAGGGAGGCATAATATGGGCGTAGATGTTCTAACACCTAAATGTTGTGAACTCATTATAAACAATTCAAAGTTCAACAATAAGTTACAGATAGAAAATAAAATAAAATTTAAAAATAATTTAAATTTGAAGAAAAAAATTAGAAAGCTGGGCATGCTCAGAAGGAACAAATGGTCCCCTCTGAGCATGCACAGACCTTCCAAAGATGGCGCTGACAGCATTACCAGGCTGTGGGTGCCATTTTGGAAAGGTCTGAGCATGCTCAGTCAGAAGGGGCCAGATGGCCCTTCTGAGTATTCTCAGCTTCCCCCCCCCTCCAAACGTATCCAGTCTGGAGGAAGCCACACATTGCCAGAGCCCCTCCAGAGGGTGAGTACTCTATTCCTTCAGCCCATGATAGACCCACACCCCCTCTTCCCCGACCCATTCCTTCCCCCACGCACTGGTTCTCTCTAGCCTCCTTGGCCCCCACCCTCAGAATTTCTGAGTATTCTCTGAAGGTCCGAGTTCCGATGTCCAAGTCCTCAGAAAAGTTCTGAGTAACAGCCAAGGATTCACTTCCAGTATGGGACGTGTTCCCAGTACTCAGAAACTCGAAAATCCTCGCAGGTCCTCGAGCACCTTTTCGGTGCACCCCTAATTAAAACAACTCAAAGTAGAACGTCCATAAAAAGGACTTCATAAAGCCCAAATACCATCATTACTGCCCCAGAATGGCCCAAAAATGGGCAGCACCCTTTTGTTGCTGTCCTTCATGTGCTGCCTGGGGCTGCCACCTTTCCATAGCCATCAGTTCATTTGTAGGTGGAGACCAAGAGGGAACTCACAGGTGTGGCAGGTAATCACCTCCAGTAGCGTAGCAGCACACACAGACAGCAAGGAAAAGCCCTGGAAATTCTTGTAGGGTTTTTGGTGTGGGAATGGGAGGCACTTGAGTTTAGGGGCCCAGTACAATTATGCCCCTATTTCCTTCCTTTTCTCAGTCCTGGAAATACACTTTTTCAAATTTGCAAATACAATTGGAGTTTTTGGGTACTTTTAGATGTGACGGGCCCAGAGGCCCGCCACGCTCAATCACGGACTGGGATCCATTTCGGATCCCGATCAGTAATCAGTCCAGCTGTCCTTCAAACGTGCCGGCCTGATTCCTAGCAGGGATCGGGGAGGGGCAGGGCTGCGCGGTGAGACGTTTGGCCGCTGTGCCCGATCCCATCACATGGTTCACTGTGGTGAACATCTGGCGGGGAGCAAATAGACATTACGGGACAAATGGCCACCACAGGGTTGATTGTGGTCTCATAACGTCTAAAATTACCCTTTGTTTCCCAGAACTAATATCCATTGTGGGTACTGTTGCAAAATGTGTCTCTTTGGTACTTCGTTATGTTCATTGTTTGGTACTTATGTGTTTTGTTATTCAGTACTTTGTTACTTTTGTATTTGATACTTTGTTTGCCTTCCTTTATTAACCTCACTTCTTTTGTTATTCAGTGTTTTGTTACTCGGTATTTTTCCTGTATTGTCCTGCAATACTCACGTGCCCATTAAAGGCACAAAGTGCAAAATAATGAAATACTGAATAACTGAAAACACCCAAGGATGGCCAGTCAGAATCCGACTTAGTCACAGGGTACCTGTAATGAAAATGATTCTTCAATGAGCTGTTTGTGGAAACAACAACAAAAAACAAAACAAAAGTCTCTTTGTAAAATATGTGTGCCTACTACATAAGAGTCCTCTTTGGGGGCATTTGTGCATTACTGCAATACTAATTAATAAATCCTCTCAATGCATGGTGGTGATTAAAATATGTACAAATCATAACAGTTTATTTTGCCAGCTTTCATAAATCGGGCCTGGTAAAAAATATCCAACCAACCAAGTAAAACATTTTCAGCAAAAAGCCTGGCTGAACAATAGATGCCATTTAACAGTATCTGAAGTTCCACAGAGTTGAGTTTTGTGTCAGTCAAGGGAAGTACATTCCATACATGGAGACTTGCGTGGCACAGGGCATTTGCATCGGGCCAAGGTGAAAGCTTGTGCCTAAGTTAATAAACTGACTGACTGACTGAGGGCAATGGCAGAAGACAGTGACATTGGTGTTAGCTTCAAACAAGCAGCCTTTGAACACCGTCCAATGGGTTGCTCAAAATCACTCCCCTCAGAGCCTTTCACCTGAGAAGCATTGGGGGAGGAATGCCTTCAAGCTCCCTGCCCTCTGCACCTGTGCTCCCTGGTCTGATTCACCTCACTGCCTGATCTAAAACTTCCTGCTCTCCAGGTCGCTGCTGGCTGCTCCCTTCTCCTCTCCCTGCTTGCAAGCTGCATAGCTGAGCCTGAGGACTTCTCCACTCAGCTTTTTCTGAGTAGGGAGGAGAGCAAGGAGGCCTCTACCCATCTGCAAGCAACCCTTTAATGAGTCCCTGTAGATATCAGAGGTGTGTATAGGTCTTGTGCGCACCTCTGATATTGGTCCCCGTGGGAATGCTCACGTTATGGACTTGCATGAAGGTGGGAAGAGACCTCCCCGCTTCTCTCTCCACTCAGAAAAAGATGAGTGGGGAAGTTGATGGGCTCAGCTGTGCAGCTTGCAGGTAAAGGGAAGAGACGGGAGCAGTGACTAGGAGAGTAGGAGCCCTAACCCAGCAGTGAGGTGAGTCCACCTGGGGAGAGCAGGAGAACTTCCTCCACAGACCACCAAACAGCTGTTCGGCAGTGTCGGGAGGGGAGAAGTGGGCTTTGAAATTGACAGGTGCTAGGAGCGTTTGTGAGAGCTCCCCTCCCCAGGACTCTCAGCTGGTGCTTGCCAATTGTTGATTTTTATTTTTTGTTCTTGTTTTTAACTCTTCTTTTTGCTCACTGAGAACTTGGTGAGCACATCCCAGTGCTCGGTTCATCTGAGAACAGAACCATCACCAGAATTTAGACAGGTTTCGAAGATCTAGTTTCTGCCTTAATCTCTGGACTAATGCTGGAATGACTACCTGGAAAAATGGATAAACCTGTCGAATTTTTGGTACCAATCTGACAGGTACCCAGGTAGTGCCTGACAGTTACCCGATATGCCAAATTTCTGACTTCTATTCCAGAATACTGTCTTCTGATACCAGTTTTCATCCTGTTTATCACTGTTATTCTGAACCATATTACCAATCGGTAATTGGTAAATCAGTACAGATAATTCCTAATTTTTCGAGTCATTCCAGTTCTTCCAAGATCATCTGCTTTATGGTTGAAAGGGCCATCCATAAAGCCTTCAGGAGGAATGTTCTGTTGTTGGCTACTCACCACCTTCATTTTCATTCTCCATGCCTAGCAAAGCACCCAAAGATGGATGCCGCAAACTGAGAGCACACTATCAGCCGCTTCAAAAAACTGAGTTGCATGAACTGGAAGCTGAAAACCTCTTAGCAGAGATCACCTATCAAAACAGAACACAGAGAAAGGTGGAGGTAGTCTCTTAAGCTACTGGCGAACCTCCATCCCAGAGGCCAAATGTGACCTCTGGCTGTTTTTTTATGTGGCCCCTTTCCGTTTTCTGCATTTGGCCCCTGGATCCAGTTTCTACTCCCAAGCACTAAACAACTGAGCCCAAGGTCGGAGAGTAGAGATGAGGATATGCACAGAAGAATACAAATCATGATATGGAGCCTCCTCTTCCTGAGCACACCTATTAAGTACCTCTGCCCTCATCTTCTATGTGGCCATCAGAGCTTGTATGAATTTTCAAAGTGGCTGCTGGGATGTAGCTGCCAAGCTACAACAAATAGACCAAATTCATTTGGCTTAAGAAAATGTCATTGCAGCAAAATTGTCCCTGTTTAAACACGCTATGAATTTTGAATTTTATCCCAAGGTTTATTTTTTATCTCAAGGTTTATTTTATTTTATTTTTATTGTTGTTGTGTGTTATTCTTGAAGTATTTAAATATGATCTGTATTAAGCCATATAACACATTTGTTTATCCATCTGTCTCTATTAAAAATAAATGGCTAGTGGAGTACAATACTTTATGTACATGAATGAGAGTAGTTTAAAAGGCCTAATTACCATTATCTCTGTTTTGTGTGATTTATATTCTACTAAAAAGATCATCTTTAAAATTCTGTACAACACACAGTATTGCTATGTTGTGCTTGTAAACTAGCACCTGTTAATATTACAGTAACTAGACATAGCTATTAATTAAAATCATAAGATTGTTTTGAGGAACAAACTGGTGGTTTTAGTAGCACTTGTGAAATTAGTTTATCAGAGTACTTACACGTTTTATTTACATATTTACATATGTAAGGCATGGTATTAGCTATTTTATAATACAGATTTCCTTGCATCTCGGGGGCTATTATTTTCTGAATAATTCCATTGCAAAATAACTTTTTTCCCCATTTTCCCCCCTCCCAAACTGGGGTGGTTCTGCTAGTCCTACATGTGTTACTCTCATATGCAACCCTCTTCAGTGATTTTCCAAACCAATGAATATATTTTAAATGAAAATCCAGACATAACAGATATCTAGAAAGTTATTAGGAATTTTTTGTCCACCCTTCTTATCTTATATGCCGTGATATTTCCCCCCCACTATATTATAAAATACTAACAGAGCAGAAATATGTTTTATGTTTATGTTTATTCAAAATATATAACCCGTCCCCTCCGCCAAATGGTAAATATCTTTTTTTATTTTCCAGCTTGACAATAATCAATTTATTATTATGGATTTATGTTATTGGAAGGCCATAACATTAATTGTAGCCATAAAAGAATCACTAATAGGTCCAGAGGAGACCGATGTACATATGTTGCCTTGATTTGATCCATAATCCTGTCCCAGTGATCTTTTGCCTTTGGGCAGCTGCACTAAAATAGGAATCAGTCTCCTCACATTCCTTCCTACAGTGCTGGTCAGTGACTATTGTACAACATCTTAAAGATTTGTTGGAATAAGATGCCGGTGATGCAATACATTTAGAAAGAAGTCAGTCCACAATACCATATTATTAATGATTGCCCTTTGGCTATTTCTGTGTTAGTCTTTTCCCCGGCTTAACAGGAAGCCAGACAAGTCCTTTACTGTATGCTTCTCCTGGTTCGATATGTATGTATCTGACAGGATACTCTTGTTGCAGTTATTCAGAATTGTGAATTTCTTTTTCTCCTGCTTATTAGTTTTTCAGGTTGTAAATACGGGAAAAGAATAACCATGAATACACCAAGAGTCCTTAATTCTTTTAAAAATTAATTAGGATATGAAAATGAGCTACAGTGTGCATTGTATAATTAAGGCTTCTTAGTTTTTGCTTTATCCAATAAGCATGGATGGAACCCCTCAGAAAAGGGGCTTCAGGCTAGTGCCCCTGAATTAGCATCAAGTACATTAAAGGTGGGGGGCAAGGGAAGATGAGCACTTTGCTCTGACTGAACCCAGACTGGGTATGAATCGATTGCTTTTCTTTCTAGTGATTTTTTTTTTAATGTATTGAGAATGGAGGGCATATGTCATATATGGAATTTGCTATCTTTGCATTCTCAGTCCAGGTATTAATAACATGTTCTTTGCAAACGGTAAATTTTATGACATACAAATATCCTTCTGATTAATTGACCTAGTCCTCAAATAAAACATATTGTACATAATTTGAGTTCAGAAAGGACTTCTACTTTCTTGTGCTTATTGCTGGCAGTCAGACTACTGAGCCATATTGGTGTGGGGTGGGGGGGCCATGGTTCTGTTGGAGTGGAACTGAAATGCATTATCGATTTCAAACTGCTGCTCTTGTATGATTTACCATAAAGCACACTTATTCTTCTGATCAAGTCATCCTTAATGCTGATGGTAGACAATGGAGGTTAAGAGTGTGCACCTATGTGACCTGGGCTTGAAATCTTAATGTTGTGTGTTTGTGCGTGTGTGAGAGAGAGAGACTTACTGGTTCTTGAATTGACAGCTTCAATACTGAAGCTGAGACAGGAGCAGCCAGGCGGTGTGTTTTTCACAGACCTGATCAATAGAAGTGGTTGGCTTTAGATTACAGGTTAAGGAATGACCTTTCAGATGGAGTAATTGGGTATGAACTCATTTTAACAAGCTGATAATCATTTGGAACGTTGTCATTACCTTGATGGGTAGGTGGATGGAATGCTGTGCTGAACATTGAACGAAATGGGGCCATACAGTAGTGGCAAGTTCTTTGGAATAAACTAGTGAGTGAAACGTTACTCAAAGGCATCAGAAATCCTGAATGGAAGTACATCCATATTAAACACTTGGTTAGTGTTTGACCTTGCTGGTTGGTATAGATTGGTCAAAGGAATATCTCTGTGTCTCATTCAGAGGCCTTGTGTAGACTCTGCAGTTGTGGGAGAACAGGATCTTGGTGCTTCCTTAAAAGTCCTACTGTGGATGATATTGAGGCACCATGACATTAACTGATATAACTGTATGTACACTCAAAAGCTAGTGGATGATGGGAATGTACAGAGCCAGCAGAGGCCTTAAGTAGAGAATGAGGTGTCTCCAAAGCCCCCTTTTATCCCTGCATTGGATGACTTGGATGGTGTGAGCGGGGTAAAGTTAAACACAGTGTGATGAACTGGACTACACTCTAAGGTGACATTATGATTTTTTACATTAAATGTACATTTTGCACTTCTCTGTAGATATTACCTAATTTAGCCTAATAGCTGGTCTGGGGCCTCTCCTCCCAAATCTGATAACTTCACAGAAAAAACCCTCTCACAATAAATGTAATAATGCAACTGTATAGTCAGCTTATATTGGGGGTACACTTAGGCTGTTTCCACACGGCGCCGGCAGGTGAGGCGTGCGTAGGCACACTGGTGCGTGTGGAGTGGGTGGGTGGGGCATGCGCATGGCCGCACACGCATCCCCACTCACCACCTACTCATCCTCACACACGGAGCAATCTTCGTTTCCCCTGGTTGCTCCATGCGTGGGGATGAGTGGGGATGCGGGTTAGGTGGGAGCGCACATGCACCTCCATTCACCACGCGCACCCACACTGCGTCCTTCACATGGATCGTGCCCACTCATGAACATGCCGATTTCTGCGTCTTCATGAGTGGGAGAAGTCTGTGTAAAAAGGGCCTTCAAAGCATACACACTGACCTCCTAAACCAGTATTTATTTACAAATGAACCATAAACTCTCTGTTACTTCAGTCTTGTCATATCGGACTATTGTTCTGTTCCAACTGTGGATCTAAACTGTTGGAATTGTATTCAGTACTGGGCTTTATTTGTGTCTTAATCCCCTGTAAAATGGTAGCAATGCAAACATCCATGTGGATAATAGTGCTCATCCCATAAAGACTGCTGTGTTTGCCTGCCCACATATACTTCAGTGCAATGCACTTCATGTCCTCGAAAGCTAGCTGAGATAGTCTATGAAAAGGGCTATAAATGTCAACATAAGACAGATTCATAGTACTTCACTTGTGTCAGCACACAAGCTTAGGAATTCAAGGAACTGAACGACAAAGGCTTAGAATAGAAAATGCTGTATATTGCATAGGGTACTTATAACTATACTGCTTGGAGGGTGGCGGCATATAACAACGCAAGAATTTTATTAAGATATGTTCATATTTTAATCTAACTGAGAAACCTACAAGGAAATTCACATACTACAGTGGGTGGGTGTTTTTAAACGAGCAAGGCTTGAGTGGGGGTTCGTGTTCACTGAGGCTGTTTTCACACAAGACACTCTCCACCCACCTCCCACCCACTATACCTGTTGAAGGGCTGCAGTGTTGCCCTATGGGTGCCCTGCCCTGTAACATGTCAAGTGGGTGGGAGGTGGGTGGAGAGTGTCTTGTGTGAAAACACCCTGAGCGGCATGACTGCAGAGTGCCCACACATGTGGAGTGAGAGGGGAGGAATTCAAATGGACGGCTTCCTGGGTGGGCACCACGACCACGCCGGCGGCCTCCATACACTCGGACTGGCCCTGCAAACCATTCATACAGGTGACTGTTTCCCTTCTCCCCTACCCAGCAGCACCCCCTACCCCAATCCCCACCCAACTGCCTGCCCTCTGTCATGACACACAGCCCCAGACACCAGGGAAACAGCTGTAGCAGCCACTAACCCCTTCCTGACCAAGTTTGCAGGAGCCAGTGTAGCCGCTGGCAGTCCCAGATGACGCGCATGCATTGTATTTTACTTGCCTGTCCTTTAAGAGCTTCCGGTAGGACTGTGGGACGAACCAGGGAGGCAGCAGGGCCATGGACCTTTTGGGTGCACAAATTGAGTGCAAACTCTATTTTTGTGGCTGATAATTAGTCAAAACATTATTATCAACAAGTTATCCATTGGTTTGTAATCACTATTATAATTGCCATGATACTAGTTTCTGAATAGTATGGTTTAAAAAATGAATTTCCAAAGGCAGTTTGCCATGTAATACCTTCCTTTTAGAGAGGCCGCTTTACAACTTCTTCAACAAGAGAATGCTGCCTACATGGGCAAACAAACTAGAATCACACAGAAAAGCAATAATCTTGCTCTCATGAAGGATGCATGCCCATGAAAGAAGGAAAATAAACACAACTTTAAATGGAATAAAAGCCATTGGCAATATTTTCTGTCATTCTGCAAAACCTTATAACATGGGAAGGACTATGGGTGTTTTCAGACATGACAGATTAATCCACTTTAGTGCAGATTAATCCAGGTGTCACTGTCACATTTTAAACCAGCCACCAGATGTTACCACGGCCTGGCTCCCAGCCATGATGGAGTTGACCCAGGGCTGTCTCTTGGGAAAATCTCCAAGCGACAGCCTGGGCTAAGTTCCACCACCGTCTGAAGCCAGCGAGTGGACCTGGAGCAAAGTGGGCTATCACATCTGAAAGCCTGCTTTACTCTCCCAAGTCCAGAGTGGCACCGGGGCTGGGCACCATGGTGGCTGACATTGGTCATGAGGGCCACCCGTCAGACGAGGAGGGGCGCTGCACGCAGCATGGGGATGGGAATGTGCAGATGCACGTCCATGCATCGCCCCAACCAACCTGGGCCATCATCATGCTTCTTTGGTGGCCTTGCAGATACCAACCAGGGTGAAGGCTGCCTCCACTGCCCAGAGAAGTCCATGGCAGCAGAGGCAGCCCATTATGTTTGAAAGCACCCTGTGTGCAAAAGCAGTGAAATCCACAATTTCAATCTTTCAACAGAAAGATGTAGAGGAAAATATTTTAAAAGGAAAAAAGGGCACTTAACTGCTCCACTGGTTTTGAAAATATATCCCCCCACAAGTATTTCTGTAGTACCTTGTATCTGAGGATCACACACTGCTTTTCAGACAAGACATCACAGTATCCTTTTAAATCAGGAATTAATAGCCCCATTAATAATTTAGGAAAACTTTGCTGAGGCCTAGGGACTGAGTGATTTAACTCATGTGAATGGGGGGACTCAAGAGTAGAACCTAGATCTCAGATTCGGGCATAGCAACCATGGAGCGAGGGGGCTTAGTTGATCCGAGGGTCCAGACTCTGAGGCAGCCTTTTGCAAGTGACCTGAGTGCCACTAGGAAATTTTCAGAGTGGGTGGGGAGGAAGCACACCACCCACTCTGAAAATTTCCTAGTGGTGCTCAGACTGCTTGCACAGGACCCTGCCAAGAAGGAAGTTTTCAGAAAGGGCGGGGGTGGAGTGCTGGCTATACCTTCATTTAGGGTTGCTGCTACTCAGAGGAGGGACACTCTGGAGCATGGGATGTGCTAACTTCATGGAGAACCCACCCCTTTGCCCTTGGGGTGGGTGGGGACATAATTTGAATGTGAGCCTGGACCCACCACAGTCTTGCTATTGCACTGATCTGAGACTACGTTCCCTTCCAATTATTGCACCTTCCTTATTGTCATTTGTTCCTGTGTGATGAAGGTCCCTTAACTGTCGTTTTTTGTTCCCTTGGTTATTTGTCAGGTCGTTGTAACTAAGTCTTTAATCCTGTGAACAAGTAAATTAGACACTCGGTTCTCATTAAGAAGTAGATGGCACAACCAATATACACCTAATGTTCATTACTAGCATGTCTCACTGAAGCCTTTTTAAACCCTTTCTTTTAATAGCATGCTATTTAACTTTTTCAGATGTCCTTGATGAGCAAAGTTATTCGGGAAAACTCTTCTGTTTAGTGTTTCTGGTGTGTGTGAAGTACACTGAAGTTTGAGAAAAATTACAGCATTCAATAACTGCAGAACCTAATTATGTAGAACACTTGGAACAGTATGATGTATATGCAAAGATGTTTAAAGACAGTAATAAATGCTCTTTTACTTAATTTGTTCTTGAAGCACGGCTTTAGGCGGGGAGGGGAAGAGATAATTATTTACAGGTTGTTTGAATAATAAGATCAATAGGAGATTGCACTTCTAAGATACCTTATAGGCAATTTAGGTAGTTAAGGCTGCAGAGTTATTATTAAACCACTAACTGAAGACCTTGAAGTGCAATGTTGCATGAGATTATGTGCAAGGATCATTTGCTCCACTTTATAACTCTGTCACTTACTGACAGCAAGAAGAGCGAAACTTTCCATCTTGCGTGGCTAAAAGTTCGGGCTGATTTATGGTGACGTGTGTGCCCGGCTGGCATGATGTATGAAAATGTCTATTCTCCTGATGAACTTCTTTGTGTTCCAGATGAGGTTTGATGTATTTTGAGCAGGTTTACATTGTGCCTTATGACAGCTTCAGTGCCCAGTCAGTGGAGATAAATGGGAGATAGCTGGCAATCAAATCTTAACAAATGTGCTGACATCCCAGCTGAACCACAGGCATCTGATGTCATTGATTATTTTATTTTATTTTATTTTTGTCTCTTCATGAACATGGAAACTTGCTGTCACTTGACGTTCCCCTATCCTATAAAATTCCAGAGATTAATGCTTTGGGGTGATTTACATCCAAGTAAATAATACAGCATTCAAAAGTGGCCATCTTTCTTCTCTCAATACTTGATGCCCCTGTCATTAACATCACAAATTATTTCCCCTAAGTATGTAACTACCATATAGGAGACATCCCAAGACATAGGGTATTTTCAGACGTTACAGAATCGCTGCTCACCACACTGAATCACAGTGGATCCCGTGTGGTGGCAATGATCGCGGTAACGTCTGTTTGAGCCCCGCCAGATGTTCACCACAGGGTTCAAAGCTAACCACTGTTCTGGAGTTCTCACCTCCAGAACTGTGGTTAGGTTGGCTACGATCTGGGATGGGGATGGCAATGGCCACGATGAACGTCTCTTTGCCAGTCCCATCCCGGAATCGGGTCCCAACCACAGGACGGGATCGGGCACAGCGGCCTGATTGGCCACTGCACCCGCCCATCTCCCCGAGGGCAGGCAGCCAGGGATGCATGGGGGCAGGGCTGAGCAGCCGCACGTTGTGGCGTGCAGCCCCGCCCCCTCCGAGATTCCCTTCTGTGATCAGGCCGGCACGTCTGATGGATGGCTGGTCTGATCACAGACCGGGATCCAAGACAGATCTTGGTCCAGGGTTCAGCGTGGTGGGCCGAAAGGCCCGTCACATCTGAAATTACCCATAATCTTCATACCAGACAGAACTATTGTATGGACTCAGAGGCTGTAATGTGTTATAACCACTTTCTCCTTTGTACAGTTATAATGTATCTTGTGACTGTGCCATACTGTCTTTTCAGTTTCCTTTGAATTGTGTTTGCTCTATGAAACTAAATAAAGAAACAAGAAATAGTATTAATACTGGGTACCCATCAGAGTTTGAGTCAAGACAGTTATGAAGTGGGGTCCTGTGAAATTTTTCAGATATTACATGTAACTAGTGTGATTGGATACTTACTAAAGCACCAGCCATTGTCATAATGGTAATAATTTAACTCCTGTGTGATCATACTGTGATACTGGGCTGACTGTTGCAACCTGTAATCTTTGCCTTTGATATTTATTATTATTTTGATCTGATAAATGAGCAGCTCAGCCTGTGCTGTCCTTCCTTTTCCAGAATTTACTACACAATTAGGATACTACAGATATTGATGAGATAATGTAAGGCAGTGCTACATGTATGTATGTATGTATGTATGTATGTATGTGTAAACCTATACTCTTCCCTTCTCCTAAGGTTCATGGTGACTTTCTTATTACTCCCCACCCATGTACTAATTCAATTGATCTAGGCATACTATATTTTTGTATGGTTTCCAGCATCATAGCATACTTCACATACAAATGAATTTATCCTTACAACATTCCTTTGAGGGCTTATTCTCAAAGGTAATTTGGGGGGATTGGGGAGGTAAATAATATGTCCTGAGGGCTTATTCTCAAAAGCAATTTGGGGGGGTTGGGGAGGTAAGTATGTCCTAATTCACTTCCACCTTGTTCCCAGGAGCAGGGATGTTCAAGTGAAGATAAAGGGTGTATACTTCTCCTAATAAGTGTGTTTAAAATACAGAGGGAGGCTCCTGTTTTCAGGCAGAGAGAGTGCTCATATGTATTGGCAGGATAGGAACTTATTGGTTTGTGCAAACCTCAGCATTCCTTGGCAAGACAATCCTGCAGCATTAAAGTTGATGGGAGATTTCCCATTGACTTAAATGGGTGGAGCATCGTGCCCTCAGTGCCACCCTTGACTGCTTACTAAATCCTTCCCTCTCTGTATTTGTGTGTGGGGCCGGGAAGGGGGGGGGGGACAATTTTGCCTCAATTACTGTTTTTAGTTCCAACTCCCCTTGCTGGCTGTTCCTGGAAAGTAACCAAGCATAGAGATGAGGGGAAGGAAAGACCTATTCAGCCACAGTTCCCCTTGCATGAGGGAAAGGTGGAGGGAGGTACTAGTTACTTTAGAGTTTCAGGAGAGAAACTCTTGAGGAGGGGAAGCACTGTAATCATTTTTTAAAAAATTGGGGAAATGAGGAATAGTTATGTGTCTAAAGACTCCACCCTTCACTGAAATAATAATAATAATAAATTAATTAATTAATTAATTAATAAAAACATCCACGCTGTTATGTCCTAAATGACTTGGGCCCCAGGTATCTGAAAGACCACCTCTTCCCTTATGTTCTGTTGTGGCCTCCAAGGTTGGCCATGGGCAACCTCTTGCAAGTATCAAAACTACCCATGAGGTTTGAACAATGAGGGCACACAAAGAGATGTTCTTGGCAGCTGCACCACAATTCTGGAACTCTCCCATCTTGGAGATCTGCCTGAGCCTGCTCACCTTCTGGAAGAGGGATAAGACCTTTCTGTTTGGCCAGGCATTTGGCAGGTTGGGTGGGACTGGGTGGTGGGTTTAAGGAGAGGGTTGGTGGGTGGGTATTAGGTTTTTTTTAATGCTTTTATATGTTTTTATATGTTTATATATGTTTTATAATTAGAAGGGCATGGTAAAATTGAATGAATAAATAAATAAATAAATAATTTATGGCCTTGAGACTAGACTATTGCAATGTGCTCTGTGTGGGGCAGCCAATGGTTGACTGTTCAGAAATTGCAAAGAGGCCTGACTTCTTTTGGGATTGGTTTACTGTGAATATATTACACCTATGCTTCAGTGGCTGCAGTGGCAAACTAACAACCCTTAAATAAATCCTCCTTGACCTTATTTGTATTAACCAGCTCATCTACAATAATAATCAATACATTTATAACTTATATCAACAATCCTCTTTTTCCAACAGGATTAAATGATTAAATCATGAACTAAATACATATCTGTCAAATCTTAGCCTTCTTAAATAGCGGTAGAGGGTTGGGGTTAGGTGGCATGTGGTTTTGGGGTGGAAGTGTGAGAGGAGGTTGGGTGGGGAGGAGGTATCGGGTGAAAAGCTAACAAGAACCCTTTATTCGGTTTGGGGGATTGGTCAACCAGATGGATTTCTGCCTCCAGAGTGAATCTGACAGAGCTTCCTTCTCTGAAATCTGCAAAGTTGCTGAATATCAGTTTCTACACCAGACTCTACGAAGTAAAGCTCTTATTATCTTATCAGTGGATGTTGTTTAGGGACAAAGGTATTAGAGGCCATTGTCCCTTCCTAACATATTACAGTAAATTTACTGCAGTTGTTGGGAGAACACTGTATTGTCACGGTCAAATTTGGTTTCTCCTTTGTTGAACAATCTAATTGAATTTCATGGATCTTTGGGATGTTTCCAGACTGCAGTACAGCAAATTGCAACCCATATTCATTCTTTGGTCACTTTAAAGAAGAACTCTACCCTGTGTCCTATGGGTAAGGGAGGTGGGCCTTTCAATTTTGACCCACCCTCTAGCCCTTGCAAGCTTGAACAAGCATTACTGAATTCAAAACCCCAAGCTTGTTTGACACCAGATCCCTGTTCTGATGCTTTCAAGACATTCTCACTCTCTAATGAGATTCACCCGGAATGCCATCAGAAGTATCTTATGGGTGGGAACTGGAGAATTTCTGATTTAAATAGGATACAGATGCTGCCCCTTACTGAGGGTGCGAGAAGTGTAGTTATCTATTTTAGTAATAGGATATTAGCAGATAGTGTTTGACAAGCTAAAACTCTTTTATGGTCATGGGTCATTATTATCTCTAGAGTATTCTCAGCCTCTTCCACCTCTCTTGTTTATACAAAATTTGAAAGGCCAAGATTAGTACATGTCAGCACAAGAGGACAACCCTAGGTTTAGGACAGATGAGAAGCCAGATAATATTATTGACTTGACTTTCCATAAGCCTACCCCCTCTATAGTTAAACATCTGGCTAGTCCTATGGAGGTGCCTGCCCTTACAGAGGAAAGAGGGTTAAATATATATTCTGTTAATTCCAACATAGAAGTTCCTACTTCCTTCAGGGAAGAATTGAGGCAACTGACACAGGTTAACATATTGCCCAAAGCAACTCATGATCAAACCCTTACTGAATTGAAGCTTCTTCAGGATAAACTGAGACAGTACATAGAGATGCCACATACTGACCCTCCTATGGAAAATATAGATAGTGATTCCATACAGGAAGACTTAGTCAAAGATCCCATTAATGAGGAGGCTAATAAGCTAGTATGTTTACCAGTAAAGTGTGTTCATGATCAAGAACAGGTTGTGCAGAGGGTACAATCTAACGTGGAGCTACTTGGGGACAGGGCCGGCCCCAGGGTTTGTGAAGCCATGTGCGAAGTCTTGGTGTGGGGCCTAATTTGCATAATTAGGCCCCACCTAATTATGCAAAGTTATACATTTACATAATATTTACTCCCTCTGGACAGGAAGAATTCCCGTTCTCCACCACTCCGAGCAACCATGGAGAAGCATGGCCTCCCCATGCTTCTCCCCCCCCACCTCTGGTTTGGCACCCCTTGGCTGCCTTACCTGGTGCT
>QEPC01006353.1:4381120-4402891 GCA_003113815.1 Sphenodon punctatus
GGGAATGCAGACTATGCTGCTGGCCACTCACATGGCTCCTGCCGCCAACCAGGATCGTTGATTTTTCACGTGGTCGGGAGGGTTGCCGGGACAACCCTCACCAACTGCTCTGGGTGTGCCACACCTCTCCGAGCGCTGCAAAGTGCAGCACTTGCTTTCAGCTGCCCCTGCTTGGTTTCTTGGAGCGGGGGCATGAGAACTGCCCCGCCGCCACTTATACGGCGGAGGGCACATATATACACATATACCATTTCTGATTAGGTATGGGCTCCTTTTTGTTCTTGTCTCTCTCATTCTTTTTGGATTTATGGGTACACAGGGTTAAATGTATAAATGTATGATCTAACAGCATATTAGATCAGGAAAAAGGATGACCAGCTTCTTGTTCTCCTGCTTCCATCTAGTTTTGATTAATGGAAAAGGAGGTGGTAATAGATGCATTATACATTAAGGGGAAATGATTGGGGGCCTAGTCTTTCATTTGGTGTACCAGAGTGGGGATGGGAAATCATTTTTCCTCCAGTTGACCCACTGTTAAATATTCTAATTTTCATGGGCTGGAGAGAAGTTGGGGCTGAAGTTGGAAGCCTGGGGATCGGAAAGGGTGGGGGTGGGAGTGATGGCTAGTGCAACAGGAGAAGGTAGATAGTGCAGCAAAGTAGCATTGGTGCTAAAGAGCAGCAGTGGCAGCACAGAGCCTGGTCCAGCACACTGCATGATGAAATCCTGGCCTGGCACAGGAGGTGCATACTGCAGCAAAGAACGTTTTATATGCAAAAGCCGTTGTATTTGTAGCTTTGGCCTGGGCAGCAGCAACATTTTTGACTGCTGGTAGGAGCATGTAGTTCCCAAATATCACCAATAGTAATCTCTCTATCACCTGCCCACGGCAGCCTCATTCATTCAATTACTCACAAATACATTTTCTACACTGAGACCACTTCTACTCAGTAGATCACTTCAAACCACAATTTAATAGGAAGGAAGGATGCATGCATGCATGCAGGCCAGACTGAAAGTGGGCGGAGGGAACCAAGACAAGCTGCATGAAAAGAGGTATACAACAGAGGTATGCAATGAGCTGGAAGCTCCCCATGATCTATTCACTAGAGTTTTACATACCATACTGTATCTCCCACTGTCGTTTCCTTTATATGTTTTTGCCATGCAATTCTTATGCCTTTGAATAATGTCACTAGGGACATTTTTAGAGAACTGCTAACTCAAGAGCTCTGACTGAAATGAACTGAATGACTGAAATGATATCTTTAGAGTTACAGGAAATTGGCTCCCCCTTTCTGCTTAAAATACATATTTGGTCATTATGACTATTTAAACTTTACTCAAACACACATGTTTAATACAGTTTGAGATCTAAAATATCATGGCGACAGACAAGTAGCTACCACTAGCACATAGTTGCTATTATGTCTAGAGATGGGCACCTCCCTGCTGCCAATTTTTGATCATAGAGACATGATTTTTCATGGAGGGTCAATCTAGTTCTTGCACATCTCCATGGTGTTTCAATTTCTGATAAGTAGAAGAGTGGGGGGGAAGGGCAGTGACAGGGAGGAAAATGAACAAGAAATAGGCAGGGGAAGGGACTGAGGTATGTGAGGGTTTAACAGAGTGTCAGGGAAGTGACTGAGGGTGTTTATAGATGAGATGGAACTAGCCAACTACGCAGGTGCACACATCAATCCACTCACCCAACTGCTTGTTTGAATTTGGTGTGGGTGGAGACACATTCCCATAACCCATGCAACAACCACTCATGGCCATGGGGCACCATAGAAAAAGCCAAAATGCCCCATGTGGGGGAAGCCAAAAAAGTGCATGGGAACAGGCGCCCACACATCCCCTGCCCATATGAACCAGGACACCCACCCATGCCAGCAGACAGCACGATGGCCAGCAGCCTCCCTAGTCCCACGCACAGCCCTGCTGGCAGCTTTCTGGGGAGCTCTTAAAGGACACACACATGAAATACAACACTGCATTGGCTCAAAGCACAGCAAACCCCTCTTGCGACATGAGAGAAGAGCCAGCATCATGGAGGACAGAAGCTCAGACAGCAGCATCCGGTGTCCCCTATTCAGTATTTATTTATTTATTATTTATAAAAGCATTTCTATACCACCACCACCCCACCCCGCCCAATGGAAGCCTGGGGTGATATACATAATAATAATAATAATTATTATTAATAATAATAATTAATAATAAATTAATAACAATTTAAAATATAAAACAAATAAACATACAATAAAAATCACATTAAAAATCCCTGAAAAAAGTGGTCTGGGAAAACCCCATTAAAAAACCAACCACCATCCACTATCCATCTCCTTCACCCAAATGCCTGGCAAAACAGCCAGGTCTTACATTTTCTTGGAAAGAAGGGAGATCTGATGAGAGGCGAATCTCCACGAGGAGGGAGTTCCATAGCCACAGTGCGGCCACCAAGAACACCTGTTTGGACATAGCCACCCGGGGGACCTCCAAGCGGACATCCTCGACTGACCGCAAAGTCCGATTCAGGACACGAGGTGTGAGGTGGTCCCACAGGTATGCACCTCCATTGTCCGCCAGGACTGCCAGCAGCTGCTCCGGCTCCTGCGATCTTGGGCAGGAAGGGGTTACTGACTGCTGAAGCCATTTCCGTGGTATCCAGGGCTGTGTGTCAAGGCAGAGGGTGGGCAGTTGGGTGGGAATTGGGGTTGTTGCCAGGTGAGGGGAGGAGAAACAGCTGTCCATATGAATTGTTTACATGGCCAGTCCATGGTAGTGGGAGCGCGTGGAGGATGCCAGAGTGGGCACAATGGCCACCCAGAGAGCTACCCATTAGAATCCCATCCCTCCCCACTTCCTCCCTGCTCACTCCACGTGTATGGGCGCTCAGACCCACCCCACCCCAAGCCTTGCTCATCTAAAAGCACCCTAAGTGAATGAGGGGAGTGGAAAAGAGACTGAGAAGATGCTTTCACAGAGAAGGGACGGCGGAGTGGGGGGTGGGGGAGGGGGATGCTTCCACAGTTGGATTCTCTTTTGGAATGAAGCTTTGCCCACATAGCCCCACCATTTTTATTCTGGGGCTGCCAGCCTATAGCCAGCTTCCCTCTCCCACAACTGGTTGCATTGCACTAACAACTGGTGAGAGGAGACTATCAAGTAGTCATAAACACCAAACACTATAAATGTCTGTTCATGCAGCTACATGCCCAGAATGATGATATTGACTCTATCACATTTCAGGTTTGCACGTTTTTACTGCCATGTTTGGTAATGGTAACTGTAGTCTTGTGGTTAGCCACAAATGAACATTCTTATATTTTAGCTAGATCAGAAGCAGCATATTTCTACCTTAGGCCATTTTAAAACGGGGTGGGTGGGGGAGGCTTTAGACAGTGGCGATAGGTGTGCACTTGGTGTGCACACCCATGACCCACACTGAGCAACCCAGGATTTTCTGGGTTTATTATTAATTTTATTATTAAACTTTATATGCTACCCCCTCCTGCTACTAGCATCTCAGGGTGGCTAACAACATTTTAAAACACGTAACAACTAAAATAAATTAAAACAACTTAAAATCCCCAGAGTAAAATAACCCATACCCAAACCCTCCCTAACCCAATCCAAGCCCCCGCCCACTACCCGTCTCCACCACCCCTACCCACTACCTGAAGGCCTGGACAAACAGCTAGGTCTTACAGACCCGGCGTAAGGTCCGCAGACTCAGGGCCAGCCAAGCTTCCTCCGGGAGGGAGTTCCACAGCGGCGGTGCAGCCAACGAGAATGCCCTCTCCATTGTCCCCCCCGGCTAACCCTGGGGACCTCCAAGAAGGCACCCCCAGCACACCGCAAGGATCGCCCCAGGACCCGAGGAGTGAGGCGATCACTCAGATAGGAGGGGCCCAAGCTGTGTAGGGCTTTAAAGGTTAAAACCAGCACCTTGAATCGGGCTCAGAATGCCATAGGCAACCAGTGCAGAGCTCGGAGCACTGGTGTTATGTGCTCCCTACGGCCCATCCCTGTCAAAAGACGGGCCACCGCATTCTGGACCAGTTGCAGATTCCGAACCATCACCAGGGGCAGCCCCATATAGAGCATGTTACAGTAATCCAGCTTTGAGGTGATGAACGCATGGATGAGGGTGGCCAGGTCAGAATCCAAAACATATGGTCGTAGCCGCCGCACAAGATGTAACTGGCATGGTGAAAGGCTCCCTTCGCCACCGCCTCTACCTGGCAATCCAGCTGAAGGCTGGGGTCCAACAGGAATCCCAAACTCCGGACCTAGGGAGTCAGCGGGGGGCAGATCCCCTCAATGAGGAGAGCCATCACCCCAGCCGCCCAACCCACCAACATCACCTCTGTCTTATCGGGATTCATCCGCAGTCTGCTCTGCTGCATCCAATCAGCCACAGCCTCTAGGCACTGGGAAAGCACCAAGACTACAGGGCCTGGGTCAGTTGAAAATGAGAGGTATATCTGGGTGTCATCATCGTATTGGTGGCAATGCACACCAAACCATCTCATGACCTCCCCGAGGGGTTGCATACAGATGTTAAACAATAATGGAGACTAAATTTCAAATTTCAAATTTATTTCAGAACTTAACCATTGGTCATTGTCCACATAAACAAACACATACAGCATACACAGATGGAGACTAAATAGAACCTTACAGTATGCTGCAAGAGAGGTCCTGGGGCTAGATGTTTCAGTCCCAAACATCACCCGCTGGCTCCTTCCTGAGAAGAACAAGCGGAACCATCCAAGGACTGTTCCGTCCACACACACCCCAGGGACTGCAATCGTCTCAGCAATAACCCATGGTCCACTGTATCAAAAGCAGTCAAGAGATCTAACAGGACAGGTAGTGTCAAACACCCTGAATAATCTCTCGGTGGAGGTCATCCACCAAGGCCACCAACGCAGTCTCAGTGCCATACCCTGGGTGAAACCCCGATTGAAAGGGGTCTAGAAAACTGATGTCATCCAGGTGACCCTGGAGCTGCTGTGCCACAACCCATTCAGTAACCTTCCCTAAAAAGGGAAGGTTAGAGACAGGCCAGTAATTGGCCGGTGCGTCAACGTCCAAAGATGGTTTCTTTAACAGGGGCTTCACCACCGCCTCCTTGAGACAGTCTGGCACCCTGCCCTCCTGAAGGGAAGCGTTGATCACCCCTGCCAGCACCGGCCCCAGGGTCTCCCTGGAGGCTTTCACAAACCAGGATGGGAATGGATCTAATTCACAAAAGGTGGCCCTAACAGACCCCAGGACACCCTCGGCATCAGCCGGCGTCACTTCCTGAAACTGATCCCACAAAGATGGACCAGACAGGGCATCCATAACCCCAAGCTCTCCTTCCTCTGCATCAATCCCGGCTCTGAAATCGTGATTAAGTATTAAGGATGTTCAGGACCTGGGATGAAATACACTAAGGTAGGAACATGCTGCTTCTGATCTAGCTAAAATATTAGAATGTTTTCTGTGATTTAGAATTTTAGAAGCTATTTCTGTGGCAACTATTTAAAACATAATAAAGAATTTAAAAGGCCATATAAAATTTTGAATTATTGTCGTTTCTGCTATTTTTATAGCTACATTAAATGCTCCAGTACTCCATTATGGATAGTACTATATTCTACATAGGGTTAACTACACTACTCAAGCATTAATTTCTAACCATTTCCTGTATTTGACACACTTCAGTATTACAGTATATCACATGTTATCCAGATAGCCACAAACTCTCCTGGTCCCATTAAACTGAATTTGGGGTAATATTCTATCAAGTTATTTTACTATCAATTTTTAGCATCAGATTTTATAGTCTGATTTGGTCATAAAGTGCATAATAATTAGACTAGGTCTCAGAAGTAGTTCTGATGAGTGAAATACATAATTTCCACACAGAAGAAAAGGCAACTGAATTCTTTCTGTAACATTTAATAGATATTTTCCACCTTTGATTTAAATAGAAAAGCTACCGTAGCTTAGTTCAGACTGGGGCATTTACGCCCTGCAATCTCATTGACTTGGCTGAAGTTTTGTTAGGTAGAGATGTTCTTATGATAGTGTTGCAAACCCTCTGAGAAGTATTGTACCAGGACACGTAAACCTACATTGACCTTGCCGAGTTCACTTGCATGGTTTTGATTATTATTTTTCCTCTTTTTTCCCTTTGTCTGGTCTACATGAATTGCTCTGCTCACCTTTTGAGCTTTGCTTTAGGACTCCAGTTTCTTCAAGACACAAACAAAGAAGGTGAAGTTCAGAACAAAATGGGCTCTTTTCATTCAGCTCTCCACATTTTGAGGTTTGAAAGACTTCCTTCTACACAGAAGGATGCTACCATATGTGAGCTTTTGTCATGAGGTTGAGACAAGCCCAAACCAATTTTTTTCTTTCTCTCTCAAAATGAACTCTTAACTTAAAAAAAAATTCAATGCAGACGGAAATGTATGCTCTTTTTGCTTTACTATGAGATATCTGCAGGATCCAAAACCTTTTCCTCTGATATTTTTCATTTGAAATGTGTTTAGTTGAGTTTCTGTGCTGGAAGCTGAAAATGGTCAGATTTGCATGCAACCTTGAAAAGAATACTTTCCAGATCCAGGGTCATGGATCTGACTAGGCTGGCTGGAAATGCAGACACCTGATCTGTGATTTTCCAGGGTTTAGAAAGCCACAGATTTATTTGTGTTCACTTGCTTAATTAGAATTACAGCTGTGCTGCATGTGTCCTTGCACTTGCCCTCTTTCACCCCTCTCTTATAGAGATGCCTCCTTCTGCACTTCCCTCTGACCCTCTCAAACCTGAATAAAAACTGGAACACCATCATATAAAAGCCACCAGCTGAGCTTGGCTGGCTCCTCGCTACCCCAGACTGTGCACTCAATTCCTCCATAATACCTTTGTGGGAAAGGTGTAGCCCATCCTCCCAAAATAGTTCACGTTTGGCCTTTTTGATTTCCCTGTGTTCTACAATGTGCCCTCTTCTTTCCATAATCCACTTGATTATTTCCCTGTTAGTCTTTTTTCAAGCACTATTGGTGCCCGTGTCCCCCATCAAATCCTCTTCTCTAACCTCATGATCCAATCAGGACATTGGATATGCGTTCTGAATTTGGGTCCAATCTGCATTTGTTTTAATGATTAAATCTAACCCTGTGGATCATGGGGTGTTATTCTCCCCCAGATCAATAGATCTGCGGGTGCTGAATGCCCTGGTAATGTGCAACATGGGAAGTAATGGGGGGGGGGGACAACAGGGAATGGATCCCCCATTGTGACCTGTTGGGTGCTTCTCCCAAGCCACCGTGATTGGCCACTATCGGAGACAGGATGGGCTCAATGGACCATTGGTCTGACCCAGAATGGCACTTCTTATGTTCACTGCCAACATCTATTTGTTGCAGGGACAGTTCCATAGCCCCCATGTTCTGAATCTCCTCCCCTACAGTTAGCAGTCCGGTTCTCTGCCTTGGCTTTCTCCATTCCTGAGACTTCTTTTAGGCTGATTTCTGTGCTGTTTCCCTGCTGCCCTCCAGGCTGTCTGCTCTCTGCATCCTGCAGGACTGAGACCTGCCAGCCACCCCACAGGTGCCTTCCCCACTCTCTCGCACCTGGGCCCTCAGTTCTCTGTGCACAGCGTCCTCCAGCGATCCCTGCTTCCTTCCAGCTTACTTGCCACTCCCCTGACCTCAAATGGTCCTTCCTGACCCAGGCACTTCCCAATTTAAAGGGACATACCCTTGCCATGCCCACTGCTTCTTAAGGTAACAGGGCGTCCTATTTTACACTATTTGTGGCTGTTTTTAATGCCCAGAAAACCAAACTGCCCTACGATCCAAATAGAACTCCACTTCCGGCTTTTAGTTCTACCGCAAACACATCAAAACATAATTGTTACTTCCATTCTCTAGCATCCCTGATGCCCTGCCTGTGACCAAACTGAGTGGGCAGCTTTTAAATCTGTAAGAGATGATCTAAAAGTGCCCAATTGCCAATGTTCCAATTCGCCTCTCTTGCAGTTGTTAAACCCACATGATGTTGCAGTACTGGCTGAACCAATACAGAACGAGCGCACTCCAAATTTGTGTGATGGCTTGTTAAGCTGACATAAGCATTTTCTCATGAAAGCAGTTAACTGATATTGGCCCAATAAGTGTGCCTGAGAAGTGGACCTAGCATGTTGGGGTGCAAAGCTAAGTAACTGGCCACTGCAAATACAGGACACAACTCCTGCTCATCTGCAGGTGGAAAATTATTGATCTCCTCCTACCCCTTTGGTCAGTTTTTAATCGTCTAATGCGCAATACTAAGTCCTTACCAGACCATGCCACGTCGGTGATGTCCTGGGCTATGATCCCTGGAATCAGTAGGAGCTCACCAACCTGCACCAAAAAGCACCAAAAAAGGCAAGTTTGAGTGCTGTACTGTCACAGGCCCCAGGTGTGGGGCATCTAGGATGTGGGTGGACCAGGAACTAGAGAGCCACAAAGGTACAGATAAGAGGAAGTTAGGAAAAAGACTGAAGGGAGAATTTATTTATTTATTTATTTATTTATTTATTTATTTTTTGTTTGTTTGTTTGTTTGTTTGTTTGTTTAACAACATTTTTACCCCGCCCTTCCCTGAAGGCTCAGTGAGGCTTACAAAAAACATAAAATATAACTTAAAAACATGAAAATACAATTTACCATAAGGCCCTACCCACACCAACCCCCCAACAACCTCCCACCTAATCCCTATCCCTGCCCACCCCAACACCAATTTCATCATCCTGGGTGATTTAGATGACAGGGAGTAGTTAATGATGTGTACCACCACCATGTTATTGCACCAAAAATGAATTCAGCAGTTAGCAAACTCACCTGCCCATATGTGCACCACTATGACTATGGGGGGAAATTCAAGGAAGGTGAGACTCCTACAGATACTTTCCTCACCCCATGCAGCTGGCCTTGGAGTAGCACACCAACATTTACGGAAGAACAAGCTGAAATCTAAGCTGCCCACTGTGTCGGACTGAACCTGCAGCTATGCTTCTAACAGCAGGATCTGCCTCTAGAAGCTTCCCAAATTATAATCCATCATAAATGTAACCCAGGTCTTAATATCATCCCACATTTCCCTATTAACACTGATGTGATGGTGAGGGTGCTGTCACCTAGCAGGTGAAATTCAGGCTACCAAGCAGGAACTACAACTCCACTGTTACCTTGGTCCATTTTCAGTATCTCTCCAGCCACTCTCTCAAGCAAGGCTGAAACTCAATCTTGTTTTTCTCTCGATTTTTGTCAAGAATCAAGTTTCTTGATGAGCACTGAGGGGGAAAAAACTAGAATTGAGATGAGCCCCAATCTTGACACTTCCTCTTCAAGATTTTTTTCTCTTGATTTCCTCGCCGGAGCTATGTGTCGAGTCTCCCGTCTGCATCTGTCTGCCTCTCTCTGCTCTTCTTGTCTTCTCCACAGCGAGGGAAGAAAATAAGAGAAAGAACTAAGCATGCAAAAAATGGCTGCCAGGCTATTTTGCGCATGTGCAGCCCTTTCCCAACATGGTGCTGGCAGCATCGTAACCATTTTGGAGAAGGGATGAGCATGCGTAGAATGGCCTAGTGGCCATTTGTGCATGCAACATTTGTTTTTCTTTTTTTCTTTTAGATGATCTCAATTCTCGCAATGATTAGATCTCATGAGATCCAATGATTCTCGAATTAATTCTCGTTTCAGCCCTATAGGGTAACCAGTTTCTCCTGTGGGAGGTGTGACTGGGCTAGCTTTGTATCCAGTTCTGTACTTGAGTATGTCAGTGAAGTGACAGGGCCATCCGTTTTTTCTAACTCCAGGGGTACACCTAATTCTGAAGTTACTTTCTGGAATGTTCCCAGGGGGTGTGGCATTCGCCTGACCATGCCCTCCCCATGAAGAGGAAGTCAGACAGATAATGTATGATTTGACACCTTCTGTAAGCCCGCTCCACAATCCACTCCAGTACCAAGCTGAACTTCTTGAAAATCACACACAAGATGGAGTATTGCTCTGTGGAAGTAATACTCGCCCTGAAATGATGCCCAGTAGCTTGAAGTCTAGTGGGTGAATAGGCAGCAAACAGAAGGCAGACTGAATATCTCTCTTTGCAAGTAAGGCACTTTTGCCACATGCACTTGCTATTTTGACCGCCAAATCAAAAGTGGCGTAGTGCATTAGTGTAAAGGTAGGATCGAGTCATTAACAGAAGCTGTCTTTGTATAAGAGCGGTAATGAATCAGGCAATATTCCCCAGGGACCTTCTTTGGGACGACTCCTAGGCTTGGCATGGACAGGTCCCAAATAGGCTTCACACACACACACCCGCTCACCTCTTTGTCAAACTTAGTCCTCATTATGTACTCAATACCCATCACAGATTTTTAAGTGGTTATCTCTTCTACATGCATTAACCTCCATTGCAGGGATCTGAAAATCTACTCTAAAACCCTCAAGCAAATCACACAGCACATGCTCTAATGCCTCGAATCGCACTGAGCTTGGGGCTGTTTCCCAGGTTCTGGGTGGCAGGAGGGGTGAGTTCCTCTTTTGGGTGAGTTCCTCTCCCCTTCAAGGATTTAGTCCCCTTGTTGTCTGCCTTTGTTCCTTCCTGCGTTATTATAGTTGCAACATGTAGCTCCCTTGGCTTTTTTAGGCCCTGTGTTACCCCATCCCTGTTAGCAAGCCCATGCACCTTTTGCCAGCAGGTGGCTACTGCCAGCCCCTCCTTGGCATTAGATGTAATCAAGCCACAAGTTGGGCACATGAACATCCCATCTGATCCCAGGAGTGATAGTTGCCCGATGCCTAAAGACCTCGACATACATCAATCATGTGGCCCGAACACCTGTGTCGAATGCCCTTAAAACAATATCAAAGTATTTGACTAAATCTGAACCCTGGTTAGGAAAGCCTTAGAGCATGACAACTTGGAAAACTGTGTTGGCAGAGGTTCTCCAGTTAATCTGGTTCTACTCTGCCTTTGGGCACTTAATCCGCTTATGTTCCCTGGCTTCCTCTTGTGTACTGAGATCGGGGATGGGATCACTGGAAAGAAAGGCAAATAGATCTATATATTCACGTCTCCAAATATTTTCCCTTGTGGTTTGGAGGAGGTGCACTCCTATGGGGGTAGAAATATCTGTGTAGTCACTGGTCGATGGAAGGGATTCTTCCTGACTCACTCCTCTGGCTCATGCTGGTAGTTTCTCGCACATGCCACATTCCCTCCCCACTAGACTTGGTAAGCCTGCTCACCATACTCCACTGGTGATCTGTTCTGCATTTCCTGGGTGGGGAATGCCCTGATACCCATCTGGACCTGGGCTGGGATCAATATTCCCCAATCCAAAAGAGTTGTTACAACTCAGTTGGGGCTTTTTCTGAGAGAAACCAAAATATCTCACGTGAAGGGAAATGGACGGATCTGGTGGGGGGAAGGCAAGTAGTAACTGCCATAATCCTCCTCATAGTCACCTGCCAAGAAGACTTGATACATGTGCTCCACCAGTTCCATCTCTTGTGGAGTGGGGTATGTGTTTGTGCTGCCCACGCTGTGCCAGACGATCCATGCTGCAGTCAACTGTATCCATCTGGTCTAGCAGCACACTCAGCATATCTTCACCTGGTGCTTCAGGTTCCTCTCTGGAGTGGCACAAATTGGGGATGTTTTCTCAGTAATGGGAAGATGGAACATGGTGGTGCCCACCCCTCTTGGGGTCTCCACGCAGCCCACTTGGTTGTGTCCTGCCCACCGAGGAACCACTGCAGGTTAGTGGAAACACGGAAGCAAGGACAGTAAGCTCCCCTCTTCCCCAATATTATGACATTCATCCCTGTCTCCACTGTAGCCACAATTTCTCCTCATTTATTGGTCCCCTTTCAGGAAGCAGCTCTCCCGCAAACCTTGTCCCTAAATACAGATCGCCCATCTCTCAGCCTTCTCCCCTCATTTATACTCTTCTTGCACTTTTGTTCCTTCTCTCCATAAACACACTGTTCCACACCACTAACTGACTCTGAGCCTTGTCTCCCCCCCTCCCGCCCCCCATGTACACCCTGCCACCATCTGACTGCCGATTATCTATACATACACTGCTTTCTACCTCTGGTTGCCCCTGTCTTGTCTGCCAGTACACATTGCATACCCATCAACCTTGTTCTCTGAAACACACCAGTTTTGGGATATCCCGTTGTCCCCAACCCAAACGATAACATGCACAAAAAACTTACACTTTGCCCCCATCCCTGGCTGTCCCCTCATCCCTTGTCCTTGAATACACATCACCCATCTTTCAGCCTTCTCCCCTCATGTATAACCCCCCAGCACCTGGGTACCTCCTCCCCATACAAAAACTGCTCCCCACCCCAGCCGTCTCCCAAACCTTGTACCTTAATACACATCACTCATCTCTCAGGCTAGTCCCACAATATACACCCCTCTCAATACCTGTCTGTCCGTTGCTGATACATACACGTCCCCCACCCTTACCTGCCATCCACCATTGTCCAGGCATACACATCACCCTTTTGTCAGACTTGTTCTCCATAAACACTCACTCAGCACCTTGCTGCCCCCTCCCAATACAGTTTCCCTACTGCTCAGCTACCCCATGTATCAACTCCATGTAGGCATCTGGTATCCAACAACTTTGTTCTCCACATTTACAGCCCCCCATTACTCAGCTACTCCATTCTCCCCAACCCAAATGAAAGCATATAAGGAAGTGAGGGGGCCAGGAGGCAGCAAGCTGTTCCCAGCTTGAGCGTTGTCCCCAACCTGCAAAGGAAGAGGATTGCGGCTGAAAGACCAAGGCAAAATGTGGGTGCATAGAGCCTAAATTGTAAGTGAGCACAAGGTGAGACTGTACAAAGTCTTTATTGCTTATACGGCATGCAAGTTAAGACATAAGCCTTAACTTACAATTTCCATCCTTTTTGGAGCATGAATGAATTTGTAAGCACTTTAACTCCTCTCTTAAACTGTAGGTTTTTTGATCCTAGAATTTTTTTTTTCCCCATATACATATAAAAACGTATATTATGTTATTTTTCCAAATGACAAAACTTAGGCAAATCCAAACTCCATATGAACTACCAAGCAGCTTTCAAGTTGTCTTTTGGTTATCTTGCAGGACTGGGATTGAAGTGAACCCTGCCCATGTAAACATCCTGCCTCAATTTCCATAAGTCTGAAATAGGGGAAATGATACTTATTTTACAAGGACGTTGAGGATTTTAATTCATTAATAAATGCATAAATTTCCATGGGCAGAATGTGCTAGGTGTGCAGAGTTGATAAAAAAAAACCCAAGTAAAATAGTTTTGATTACTTTTGACATGGTCTTGATTTCAACCAATGATCAAATTGCTTATACTATCTCCCTAACAAATCACTGACATCCAAAATGGGGTCCAGAAGACACTTCATCAGAAATCGAAAGCCTGAACCCTGGACTGTCCCTTGGGACTGTAAAGGTTTCACCATAAAAGGGATTTATTTTAGAGAGAGGTGAAATATTTATATTCTGCTCAAATACTGTATATGTCTGTTTTCTAGCTTAGAAGAAACTGGAGGCAATTTTATGGGCATTTAATGAAAATGTCTGTGTAACAACAGCCTATATTGATTTGTGAATAATTTGTGACAGATCTTTCAATTACTGTTTTCTCTTGATTGGCCAAGTCTGCTTCATTAGCTGAGAAGATTGGCAAAAGCCATTCTGATTAATCTTCTTGGAGAGGATGGCTGAAAGTGGTCGGTAGCAGGAAATGTATCTGTGTTGCTTCCTGGTGCAAAATGTGTATGGAGGATAAAATGTAGTACTCTAAAGGCTTATTCAGCAGCCTTCAGAAGATACTAAATGAAAGTAGCAGGCTACCTTAATTCCCTTAAAATTCGGCTCTGCAGCTAAAAGAATCTGAATCCTGACATATGGAGCTGAAGCACAGACATAGTGCTACACCAAGTAGCGTAGGTTCTAGATACTTTTCATTCAAAGAGCATTAGGCTACATCACTCTGCCTCAGTTACCATCTGTAAGGGCTGCCAGGTCAAAATTTCAATGATAAAGCAGCTGAGAAGTTCTGAAATGTTTTACATTTCAGAATGTTTTACTGTTTTACGTCCATAATGTTTTACAGGGTGTCAAGGTTCTGAAGTAAGGTGTGTTCCCTTGAATTAAGCAGCAAGTATTACGGGTTAATCTAAAGTAACCCGTATTTGCCCCAAGCCAGTTATGGATCCATATTTTTGGATCCATATTTTCGTCAACCCCCATCCCCTGGGGACCTGGAGTGGTACTTACCAGCCTTGGAAAGCTTGATTGAAGCACTGTTGGGTCTCCGGCAGGCTCCCTTGCTGCAGCACTCTCCCTGCTTCATATTACATATTTGCAAAATGACCATATTGTGCATGCACAAAATGGCTGCTGCCCTTAACCAAAATGGTGGCAATGTCATTTTTGCCACTGCCATTTTGGATGAGGTAGGTAGTCATTTTGTGCATGCACAAAATGGTCATTGTGGCCATTTTGCACATGCACAGTATGGAGCAGAGAGGATACCACAGCAAGGAAGCCTGCGAGAACTCCCACAACAGCAATGGTGCTTCAATCAACTGAATCAAGTCCTCTAGGGCTTATGGGAATGTGGGGGGGAGGGGAATTCATAACTCTGGACTGGTGCCCTTTTTCAAAATGGCAGTGACGTTGTTGGTGCCATTTTAGAAAAGGGTTCACATGTGCAGAATGGTCTGCTGGCTGTTTTGTTCATGCACAGGTTTTTAAAAAATATATTTTTTTAAAGTTTATTTTTATTTTTCATGGATTTAAAACTGAACCATAAATATGATTCCATAATTAAATCCAGAAATCCCCCCCAAACTGAAACAGAAAACAAACAAACAAACTGGAATTTTCCCCCTCCTTCCAGGTGTTCCACTTCTAATAGCTCTATTAGCTGCTGGCAGCGCAGCTACTTCAGAGCCCACAAGCCTGGGGACCCTTTCCTTCCCTGGTGCAGCTCTGTCACCTACCTCTGCAACAGAACTTGGTATCCATCCATAGTAGTAGGTCACAGAGCTGCACCAGGGAAGGTGAGGGTCGCCGGGGCCCATACCAACCTAGCTACAGCCAAGCTGGGACATCATTAACTTCAACAGATTTATTTCTGATGTACACATGGGTAAAGTGAGATGAAGATAAAGACTCAGTTTTCATTACCAGCAACAAATTCCATCAAAAGCAACGTAGACTAATCGGCAAGAATTACTCAGAAAACTCTGACATACATAAGGGACGGTGGAAAAGGCTGTTTTACAACAGCAGCAGCACGTTACTATTATTCTTCTGGAACCAGTGTGTTCCGTTTTCTCATTCAGAGGTTCTATAACCGTGCATTTGTTCATGCTATGAAGACCATGTCGCTCATTTAGTTGAAAGAATCACCATGCAATTTTTACTTCTAAAATGTGAACTTTATGATTATCAAGAAGGCGTCTAAAACCACTATATTTTTCCTTTTTGTGTTTGGTTGTCAGTTAGTCATATTTATTACTTGACTTGGAAAAAAATAAAATAAAAATCCTAGCCTGATGAGCTGTGGTTGCTTACTTTCTTTTTATTTGATATTTTAAAGAAGGAAAAAGCTGATGATATAGGAAGTTGTATTTTAAGCATGTCTGTGTAAGAGTAACTTACTAGAAGGAAAAGTGAGAGTCTGAAATTGACACATTCACTGTTAAACTTTCCTACCGCAGAGGTTTCCACACTATGGGTCAGCACCCCAGGTGGGGTCAGAACATTGACTGATATTTAATATCCTTTGCATTTGTTTGGTACTGCTAGCAGGATGATAGTTAAGTCTCAAAATGGGGTCAATCAGGCAAAAAGCTGAGCCCACTGACTTGCAAGATACCATTCTGGTTGTGGAAAGTCTTCTCTTCTGAAAGCGTAATTAGGTGCATGCATAACGTTAAACCTAAAACCAACTGAAGCTATCTGTTAAGTGTTTTCCTGATCAGGTACTGAATTAAACTCATCTTTATTTGTTTTTCCCCTCTGAAATGAGGCAGTAGTTTGTAATTCTCCTATTACTGAAACTTCAATGAGCTTTCAAAAAAAAGGAAAAAAGAGGGGGTGCCACTGGATCAAAATATCAGGCACCTTGCAGTGCAACACGTTTGCTTGTGTACATTTACCAACCAAAACATCTTTCGCCGTAGGGTCACTCTGTTTTTGACAGTGTCTCTTTTAACTGCATTGCTACTAGCAATTATTGCTGTAATGCATTTTATAAAGAGAGATTCAGAAGCCTGCACAGTATAATGTGAAGCTATTATAGACTGCAGTTGAAAGGTGCAGTGTTATTCCCTCAGGATAAAGCTATCTCTTATGTACATATAATTAATATGTCTGCCAGAAACAGTTATTAAACAAAGGGCAGGAATCGTTTCTGTTGAATAACTTGACCTGGGAGTAAAGCCAATTTAAAAGTCATCTGATTACACTATATTAAGGTCACAGATCTGTGTAAAATATGAAGTGGAAAATAAATGGCAGAAATTTACTCATGGGTAAGATTAAGGACTGTTTAATTTACTACAAAAACATTAGCTTTCAAGTGTAAAATACCTGAAATGCTCAGTCTAAGGGGTTGGGGGGTTGTTTGTTTTTTCCCTTGAAGGTATTGCAGTACCACTGTGCACTGAATATTTGCACCTAACATATTGATGCAATTCTCTTTCTGAACTAATGTAAATCTGTTCCACTTATCCCCTGCTCTCTACATAACCAACTCATCCATAAAATGTGCTCTGGGCTGAATTTTCCTTTACCGATTTCCTGGCCAATAAGTTATTTGATTTTTGAAGGAATCTAAAGAAGACTGGTTTTGCCATCACTTAGGATTAGAGATGAAACTCATTCTTCTGAGCCTTGTGTTACTCGGTAAGAATCATGGTTCTTGGCAACCGAGAACTAGCTGAGAACCAGCAGCATCTTGGCTGCATTCTCTCCATGAAACATGAGGTGGAAGAAAACTGTGCATCCATACAATAATAGCCATTGGGGCAATTCTGTGCATGCACAACCCTTTTCCAAAATGGTGCCATTAGCATCATTGCCATTTTGGAAAAGGGCAACCATTCTGCGCATGCAGGGTGACCATTTTGCTCATGTGCAGACTGACTTCCCTTTCCAAAATGACAATGACACTATTGGCACCATTTTGGAAAAGGGATGTGCATGCACATAAGAACATAAGTGGTGCCATACTGGGTCAGACGAATGATCCATGGAGCCCAGCTCCTGTCTCCAAGAGTGACCATGACCAATCTCGGTTGCTTAGTAGAAGCACCCAACAGGTCGTAGTGAGAAAATCCATTCCCAGTTGTTCACTCCAGGCTCCTAACATTAAGAGGTTACATTCCCCAAACCTACCCAGCTAATAGCTGCTAATGGATCTATCCTCCAGAAACTTGTCCAATCCTTTTTAAAACCCATCTATACTACTGGCCTTGACCACATCTACTGGCAACAAATTCCACAACTTCATTGTGCACTGAGTGAAAAATACTTCCTTTTATTTGTTTTAAATCTGCTACCAGTTAGTTTCATGGCATGTCCCTTAGCTACTACTATTTGAGAGGGTAAATAACTGTTACCTATTTACTTGTTCCACATGATTCTATACACTTCTATGATAAACCCTCTCAGATGTCTCTTCTCCAAGCTGAAGAGCCCTAGTCTTTCCAGCCTCTCTTCATAGGGGAGGCATTCCATACCCTTTATCTTTTTTGTTGCCCTTCTCTGTACCTTTTCTATTTCTCCTATATCTTTTTAGAAATGGGGTGACCAGAACTGCACACAATACTCAAGGTGTGGTCGCACCATGGATTTATATCTGATATTTTCAGTTTTATTCTCTATCCCTTTACAAATAATTCTTAACGTTCTGTTTGCTTTTTTAACATCCACCACACACTGAGCTGAGGATTTCAATGTATTGTCCACAGTGACTCTAAAGTCCTTTTCCTTAGTAGTAACTCCTAATATAGAACCCATCATTGTGTACATAAAATTTGGATTCTTTTTCCCTATGTGCATCACTTTGCACTTCTCCACATTAAAATTAATCTGCAAATTTGATCACCTCACTCTTTATTCCTTTTTCTAGATCATTAATGAATACATTAAACAACAACAGTCCCCAAACAGATTCCTGGGGCATGCCACTATTTACTTCTCTCCATGTGAAAACTGACCATTTAGTCCTACTCTTTGTTTCCTGTCCTTTAACCATTTACCAGTCCACAATAGGACACTGCCTCCTATCCCATTACTTCTTTGTTCTTGTTGTTGAAAACAAGCAAGTAAAAACCCCTGTGTAAACACTAAATTTGGATTAGGGTTGTTTTGGATAGGGTGGCTGGGTGAAGGCAAGATTTTTTCTTTTTTCTTCTTTAATTTTACATATAATTTGTAACATATTTTTTCCATACAAAATTAAATGAAATTACATTATCAAACAGTCTCCCCCACCCCCCCGATCCCTCCCATCACTGGAGCCCTATTTGAAGACGTTACTAATCATTTAAGTTTTCCATTAACCTTATTAATAAATATCCTTTACCGATAAATAATGGTCTTTTATGGACCTCTCTTGATTTTTCAATAGCCATTCCAAAATTAACTACCATTTGCCGTAAAACTCTCCATATTTATTATACAGTTCAGCATGTTTTTTTCCCATTGAAAACACCAATCATAACTTTTTCAACCAGTTCTCTTCCATTATGCCCCTACAATTTTTCCAATTTCTGACTAATACTTAAATACCCGCAATTAACAATGGGTGATTTCAGACGTTACTGGGTCCTTTGGCCCCGTACCGAAATCACCGGCTTCATTCCCCCCCGGGGTCGCCCCGTCACGCCATATCAGATGTGCCGGGGGGATCCCAGCGGGGAATCCAGGAGGTTCCCTCCACGCACCCCGCCGCCCGCCCTCCGAGGAGACGGGCGGGTGGCGGGGCCATTGCGGCCGCCGCGTCGGGCCAGAAGCGCCATGGCCCGGGATCCCGCCGGGGATCCCGGGCCGTGGCACGTGGCCAGACGTTACTTTTCGTTGGTCCCTGCCCGGGGTCCGTTTGACCACGCTTCCCAGGACATTCCCCTGGCTAGCCCGGGAAGCATGGTTCAAACTGACCCCATGTGGGGATTCACCGTGGTGAACATCTGGCGCCCGCCAAACAGACGTTCGAGACACGGTGACCACAGGTGGGTATTCACCGTGGTTCACCGTGATCTCGTAATGTCTGAAGACACCCAATATTACACAAGTATCTTTATAATGATGTAACAATGGGCTATCAGGAAACACTCCTAGAAGGGCAATCTCTGCTGTAAGTGGCAGTATCATCTCTGTGACAGCTTGTACGGCTTTCTAAAACACTCTCCAAAATCTCTGAACTCTAAAGCACTGCCAAGTGCAATGAAGATATGTGCCTTTTTCTCCACAGTCATGCCAGTGCTTTCCCACTGTTTTCCTGTTCCTTTAGCTATTTTCTCAGGGGTCATATAGTATTGCATTATCAGTTTGATCTGTGGTTCTTTTATCTCCAATGAATATGCACTTTGGTGCATTCATTTGTATATTTGTTGGATCTGTGACTCATCCCATTTAGTCCTTAACACTTTTACCCAAGTATCTATATAGAGATTGTGTCTTGGATACCAAATCTGGATTAATTCTTTGTATGTTGTAGAAATCAATCCTTTATCCTTCTAATACTCTTAAGTACTTTTTCTAGCTTGTAAAGTTCTTGCAAAAATATATATATATGCTTTTTATTTTCCCCCTTTGTAAAATAGCTTTTAAGCTATTAATATTCCAATGAATCTATTTTATTGTCAATAAATTGTTCAAGTTCTTGCAATGCCTTAAATTGATTACCTTGAACAAGCTGTGAGACTCTATAGATACCTTTTTGTCTCAGCTCATTTAACAGCCGAATCACTAATTTATTCTTTCTGACATAACTAGATTCAATTGGTGATATAAAACCCCAACACTGTTTATATGTAACACTCGAATGTATGGGGATTGGAGGTAATTTTATTAAATGGATACATACTATATTTAAGGAGCCAAAAGCACAAATTTTAGTTAATGGAGAAATATCACACAATTTTGAACTTGAAAAGAGAAGGTGACAGGGGTGTCCTCTTTCGCCTCTCCTTTTTAATTTATTGTTGGAAATTCTGTCTGTATCCATATGATGAGACAATGATAATCGGGGACAGGGAAGTAAAACTTACTTTATTTGAGGATGATATGATAGTTTATTTGGCATCACCCGTACAGTCAGTTTCCAGACTGATTCATAGAATTGAGATCTTTAGTGAATTCTCTGGATATAAAATAAACTGGTATAAATCATCAGCTTTGAGGTTGTTGGGGGATATTCTAGTCAAGCAAGAGATAATAAAACAGATTCCCTTCACAGTAGACCAAGTGAAATTTAATTACCTTGGGATATGGGTTACAGCTGATCCCCCAAAGCTGTATCAATATAATTATGCAGATATGGTAAACCGAAGTTTAGTAAGTACCTAACCAAATAGACAAAACTAGTGACAAGTTGGCTGGAAAAGATGAATTTATATAAAATGATGATACTGCCAAACATATTTTATATAATGATAGCGTTACCTATAGCTATACCTAAAATATTCTTTAAGCAGATGGATAAATTGGTGTTTCAATTTATATGTCAGGGAAAACATCCCAGAGTTGCTGGGAAGGTTTTGAGAAATAGTGAAGATAGGGGAGTATCATGATGTCTGGATTTAAAGCTATATTACCAAGTTGCTATATTAAGAAAAATTAAACGTTGGCAGGGCGGCCGCAGGGTTTGTGGGGCCATGTATGAAGTCTTGGTGCGGGGCCTAATTTACATAATTAGGCCCCACCTAATTATGCGAATGTATACATTTACATAAAACTTACTCCCTCTGGACAGGAAGGATTACCATTCTCCACCCCTCCGAGTAACCATGGAGAAGCATGGTCTCCCAACACTTCCCCCCCCACCTCCCCAGCCGAGTGTCTACCACCACTCCCCAGGAGTGGCAGGGGCAGCCAAGCGAGCAGTGAGGCAGGCACAGAGAGACTGACTGTGTCCACTGCCTTACTGGAGGAGGGGGTGAGCTTAGCCAGTCTGGCCTCCAGGGCCTGTTGCTTCTTGCTGCCAGTGCTGCCTGTGCCTTGTGCACACATCAGTGCGACCAGTCCAAAGATGCTGCTATCACATGCACAAGACACCCAAAATGCAGCTAGCTTATTAAGCGCATTATGCCATGGAAAGAGACATATAACCAGTACAGTTCTGCCCCCATAATCAGTTCATTTGTGCCCCGCCCCCATATAATCAATTCACACTGCCCCCACCCATAACCATTTAATTTGTGCCCATGGGGCAGCGTGAATTGATTATATGGGGGGCACAAATGAACTGGCTATGGGGTGTGGGTTTAAAGACATATTCCTGTTGGCAATAACTTCATTAAGAAAAGTTAGTGAAATAGCAGCCATAATAATCTCAGAATCATATTTGCAGATTTATTTTCCAAGACAGAACAGATATTGCTTTACATCCTAAATTCCTACCTAAGATAGTATAAGTAAGACAGTTGTGAGAATGTGGCCCTTTTTACATGGG
>QEPC01006353.1:4409647-4438595 GCA_003113815.1 Sphenodon punctatus
GTTCGGTTCGGTTGACCGAACTATTCGAGTTCGGTCCGAACTCCGAACTTCCGAACCGCGTTCGCCCATCCCTAATTATGAACCCTGGTAAGTGCTTAAGTGAGGCTGTATTTATCAGAAAGGTATTATATCTTAGGGGTGATATGGTCAATCCACTCTCTACAAGGAGTAACTCACATTGCCGACTGTTGGTGAAGATGTGGCGAACAACAAATTAGGAATGCTATGATAGCTATCTTAAGAAGTACATAAAGGTAGTAGGTCAGACACTGACCGAATCTTGTACTGAACTTTGGCAAACTGAATGCTAAGCATTATTGTGAAAGGAATAGAAAATAAAAGGGAAAATTATCATAAATCATAATGCTGCTGCATAAATCTTTGGTACGACCCCACCTTGAATATTCTGTGCAGTTCTGGTCACCCCAGCTCAGGAAACATATCCTAGAACTGGAAAAAGTTCAGAGAAGGACAACAAGGATGATAGGAAGGGATGGATTGACTTTCATATGAGGAGAGGCTCAACAGTTTAGGACTTGTTTAGCTTGTAGAAAAGGCAATTAAGGGGGCTATGATAGAAGTTTATAAAATCATGAGTGGTGTGGGAAAAGTAAATAGGGAACTGTTATTTTCCCTTTCTCACAATAAGAGAACAAGGGAATACTCTCTGAAACTAATTGGCAGCAGATTTTAAAATAAACAAAAGGAAGTACTTTTTCACTCGGCCGGAAACTCAACAAATTCTTAAAGGGTAAAGTCATAAATGCTTACTAGTTGGAGGTTAAATGCCTGGCTACCAGTAGCTGTGAGTGATTAGCAGGAGATGGGTCACATGACCTGTACTTGACTTCTCTCTAGTTGGCCTCGGTCAGAGACAGGATGCTGGGCTCAATGGAGCATGGGTCTGGCCCAGTATGGCACTTCTTATGTTATAAGAATCAGAGATACTGGACTTACTATTTCCCAATGGTCAGAAACATTTCCACGCACAATATTCCTTTAGCTGAGGACCCTGAATAGCTGAAAGTTCTCAAGGTTGGTAAGTGCTCAGTCTGTTTCTGTAAAGTTTTTACTTAGAGAGATTCATTTTCAACTCACTAAGCCAGGAATGAAGAACCTCAGACCTCGGGGTCAAGCTGACCTGTGGCTACCTTCCACGTCGCCCCTTTCCAGTTCCTGAATCTACCCACTGGATCCATTTCTTACCACCAAGCATAAAAACTGAGTTCAGGGCAAGGGAGCAGAGATGAGGGCATGCACAGAAGAATGAGGGATAGATCTACGGCACAGATCCATGATTTGGACCCTCCGCTTCCTAAACATACCCCTTATGCACCCCTGCCCCCAACTTCTATGTGACCCTCAGAACTAGAACTTAGGTTGCTTTCAGACCCCACCCCCGCGTGCATATTGTGGCTGCCGGGGGAAGTGTGTGAATGCGCAGCCAGGATATGCACAGGGATCGGCTGGTCTGAAAGCCCTCCCTTCCCCCCCCCAGCTTTGCTGGCAGAGACGCACAGGGATGCAGAGCCTCTGCGTCCCTACATGTTTCTGCCGGCAAACCCATGCACGAGGGCCTTTCAGACTGACCTATGTCCCCTGATCACGGCCCGGAATCCACGGCGGGATTCCCTGGCCATGGTCAATGCCAGGGGGGGGAGCACCTGGAAGCGTGGGGGGGTGGGACTGTGCGGCCGCACATTGCGCCGCGCAGCCCCGCCCCCTCCGCAGATTCCCCGCCAGGATCGGCCACCGCATCTGTTAGTCCGTGACATGATGGCCCCGGCGGGGAATCAAAGGGTTGTTTCCGTGTCGGGGCCACTTGGCCCCGTCACGTCTGAAAATACCCACTGATCTAATTTTCAAAGTGACCCTGGAAGGGTAAAGGTTCTCTACCCCTGCTTTAAACAGCCAATGAGAAGAGTAATTCTAACTTTATGCTGCTTGTTGAAAGTGGATGTGGAAGTGGAGAGAGAGGTAGCAATTTCTCTTGAGGGAGGCGGGAAACTGCCGCCTCCGTATCAAGCTCGATGCCAAGGTAAGTCAAACGTGTGGTTGGCCCTTCCGTCTTTTCTGGGGCTAAGGGAATACCCAGTTCCCCCGCTACGATTTGGAATGTCTGCATCATTTTTGCGCAGTCCTCCGTGCCAGCTTGCCCAATGAACAAAAAATCATCGAGATATTTGTTAACTCGCCCCCCCGACAGCCCTCCGCGCTGTGATCCACTCAACCAAGGTGCTGAAACGCTCGAAAGCAGAGCAAGAAATCGAGCAACCCATTGGCATGGCTTTATCAAAGTAATACATGCCATTGAAGTGGAAAGATTAGCTAGCTTTAGAATAATATTTAAAATAAAATAAACATATTGTTCATGTTTGGTTCCCCTGTAGAAAATAAAAATACCATGAAGATGAATATGCCCAGGCTTTTTTTCCCCGCTGCCTCAACCAAACCAGTGTCTTTAATGCTAAAAGAGTCAAAACTCCTCATCAGCAAAAGAAATTCAGTCCCACTTACCCCTGAAAAGAAATCTCTTTTCAAATGAGGGCTTTCATTTTCTCTGTTGTCTGTCAAAAAGAACAGGGGGGAGAGGAGGATTGGTGTGACCACCTCTTAGTGCCACTCTCTTTCCAGATTTTAATTTTCAGTATAATTGCCTTTTTTGTCCTTAGGGTTGTAGCACTGAATAATCTTGTGTTGGTCTGACAGACAATGACTGAAAGTGCAAAGAAGCCTGAGGGAAAGATATAAATCAGAATCCTCCCACTAGGGCATGCTGGGACAGCAGGGTTCGAACCACCTCATTTCCCCCTCCCTGACTGCTGTGCTGACTTCATACAACAGGAGCTGAGAGATCTAGAAAGTATAAAGACAACGCAGTTCCTGCCCCTGGAGAAAAGAAACAGGATGCTTCCTGGAATATTCTGATTAATTTTCTTTCCCCTCCCCCACCCCCTATTTGTTTTCTTTTTGACTTTCTTAAATGAGGTTTATAGAGCGTTCCCTAAGGGGGAAGCAGTATTATTGTTGTTGTTATTGTTCCTATAGCACATTCAGTGTTTTTAATCGAGTTCACCCTCACAAAAACTGTATGAGGCAGATCATGATTATTTCCATTTAATTGATGGGGAGCTGAAGCTTAGAGAGAATGACTTGTTCAGTGAGTTGATGGCTAAAATGGGATTTGAAACCCTAGCCTCCCAGTTCCAAGTCCAACACTTTATTGGCTACAATTGCTCTTTTACTGGCTCAGTGATATCATTAATCTAACTCTAATTTGCTTTCTCTTGAACCAAAAGATAGTCTCCCATAGACTTAGGGAGACTATTTTACACTTTTATACAAGTGTGTCACAGTCGCCTGATCCGCTGTCCCAGTTTTTTAAAATGTGGGATTATACGTGACGATGGAAGCGATCACATGCATTCCAGGCGGCCGCGCGTTGTTTGCCGACCACGAAGCAAATACCTCACACATCGAGGTATTTAGTTCGCGGTCGGCAAACAACGCACAACCGCCTTGGATGCACATGACCGTGTCCATTGTCATGTATAATCCCGCCTCACGGGATTTTGAAAAATTGTGCGAACAGGTCGCGTGACTGCAACCCGCTCGTATAAAAGCAGCATTACGCATGCCAAGGAGCCATGGTGCAAATTCACTGTGGTGATGGGTGCTTTGGAAAAGCCTGTATTGGCAGCATTCTTTATATTGTAACTTATCATTTAGCAGCTGCTTGTGAACACATTATTTATTACTTTGGGGGGCGGGGTTGTTAAAATAGCTGCCATTGCTAGTCCTTTAGGAACATTTCCTGTTTCTCAGGTTGTTTTCAGGACAGAGACTGTGTTC
Organism: Sphenodon punctatus; assembly: GCA_003113815.1. NCBI lineage: Eukaryota > Metazoa > Chordata > Lepidosauria > Sphenodontia > Sphenodontidae > Sphenodon > Sphenodon punctatus. The sequence continues at coordinate 4,413,500 of QEPC01006353.1, forward strand.
ACACATATGTGCTTGTTTCTGTTTATTGAACTGTTTTAGCATTAGACAGGTGCCAGGATTTTTGTTTTCTTTCAGTTGCCTTGTTCAGGTGTTTGGCACAGGCGCTGACAAACAGATTTGACTAATCCCAAAACTATCTTGACACTTGGCTACAGCAAGTAGCTAGCTGGGGGATTCAACATCACTTTTTCCTCTCTCTTCCACCCCACAAAAGTGGGTTTATTCAGTCCTTTTCCAACTGATTTTCCTTTGTGTAGATGAGGGTTTGGCCAGTGTGTGGGGGAGGAAAGAACATATGGCCCCATGTTTTGTGTGCTGTGCAAGCTTTATGCAAAGACAGCTCATCACCAGCTGCAAAGCTGAAATTCTTTGCCAATTTAGAAGGATAATAGAGCTGATGATCCTATATATGAACATGTAAATGAGTGACAGGTTTATATTCATCTCAACAAGACCTGTACTGTAGAGTGGGAGGGAACTCTTGCTTGGGAGGGAAAATTAGGTGCTGTCCTTCTGTAAAACATCTGTGAAACACCCCACCCCCCAATACTACCCCAATTTACTTCATATGTGGATTAGGAAATATCGGGGAGATTCCAAGGGCAGCCAAGAGATAGATTGTGATCTAGTTAGTTCACAAACTAATCTCCAAGAGACCAGAGTGTGGGAAGGAGGACAAACCTCTCAGAGGAGAATGGGACTGACTCCAGGAAGTGTCTCCAGGGAGGAGATGGGCTAGGAGAGATACTCCAGTATGGCAGGGAAGGCTCTTTCTCTCCAGCTGGGAGCCACCAAGAGGGATCCTGGCTTGAAGCGCAGGAGCCAGTGCGGGGGAAAGTCCTGGTAGATCATCTGAGATTGACATCTGGACCAAGTGGATCACATGTACCATAAATCTGGCCACCTTTGCTATATTATATACTGGCACTGCCAGGCCATTGACAGTACGTATGTACCAATGCTATTGTGTTTTAAAAAAAAAAAGTTAACATATTATCTACTGTTCCTTCTGACGTTACATGAATATTGTATTGTGGGCTGTGAGTTTTTGTTGTGCACAAAGGTGTTTGCTGAACTTAATCTGAGAGGGATGTTTTTCTGCAAAGGAAAGGCATGTGTTTCTGTCACAAAGAAATGGGGCAGTTTGATGTTCGTTATCTGTAGCCTAGCCTGTGATTCTTAGGTGCAGAAATCACTGTATTGAAGAGAGAAACCATCAGAATTATCTTGCAACATGGGGATTTGGTGAAATGCTCTTGTTTACTACATATCTGCCTCTGTGACTTATTTTTAAAAAGTCTTTCTTTTCCCTTCTGATGTGAGTGTGGCTCAGAGTCAATCTAAAATACAATAAGAGAAGGATAGGGGGAATATGCCAATGTTAATGAAACAACACCACCTGGAGTTTGTCAGATGCAGCTCAGACACACCATCCCTTGAGGGCTGTGCTAATACAAAAGTCATTCTTGCAGTGCACATTGTAAGAATTCCTGATGTTCACCTGATACCCAGAACACACTCACTGCCTGGCTTACAGTCTTTTAAGAGTGGAAAAGATCTGTTACTGTTCAAGTTGTTTTCTGGCTTTTTTTTTTTTTTGCTTGCTTAGTTATCCCTAACAACAAATGTATGCTGTAACCGTACATATTTCATAAGCAAACCTTGGCAGCAAAGAGAGAATAAGGTTAGCCACTTATGCATGGCAGGGGCAGTATTAATACAAATTAGCCCAGAGTATCAAGCTAAAGGTTTGATAACGCAACATAGAACTTGCATCTTCCAGCAGGGGTGGAGCAATAGAATATTTTGTCACATGTTAAGGCATAAATCTAGGTTAATGCATGAAAAGCTCCTTGTCAACATAGTGTGATGTCATTGGTTCCCTCATTATGAGATATGTATGCCATTGCATTCTAGATATAAAAACAATAAACCAAATAACAAGTTAAGGTGATATAACACAATGGGGTACTGCTACAATTAGGTAGACAGGCATGAGGTTTATTACCTTTCTTGTTGTTTTGCAGCCTGCCGAGCTGGGTTCTACAAGGCTTTTGCTGGTAACGTGAAGTGTGCCAAATGCCCACCACACAGCTCTATCCAGGAAGAGGGTTCTATGAACTGCAAGTGTGAGAAGAATTACTTCCGATCTGAAAGAGATCCCCCATCCATGGCTTGCACAAGTGAGTAGTGTCCCTGTGCTTATGGACTGTTCTCATTTCATTATCTGGCCTTTTGTTTTCTTCATCCATGTAGAAAAATTTCTCCTCTGTTCCTTTTTCAGCATTGTGTCTTGCACAAGTAAAAACTAAACCGCATTAAGAAAACAAAACTCCATCACCATATCTACCATACAATGAAGGGACTCGCCTGAGCCCACTAGGAACTTTTCAGAGTGGGCAGGGGAGGGACCAGGGACAATAGTTTGCACCCACCAACTCTGAAGATTTCAGAACAAGCGGCACTCAGGCCACTTTCAAAGGGTTCTACCATGGAGGTCGTTTTCAGACTGAGCAGGATGGAGTGCTGGCCCTGTCCACCTCTACTCTTAAAATTTTCTTCTTGGTGGGGTGGCTGCTGCTCCAGGTGGCAGTGGCTTGCTAGGAGCCAAGGCGATGCCACCAATGTTTGTTTATTTTATTTATTTATTTATTTATTTATTTAAAACTTTTATATCCTGCCCTCTCCGGCCACAGACAGTTCGGGGCGACTTACATGAATAAAAACAAAATAACAATAATAATTAAATTAAAATGAAATGAAAATACAACATAATATAAAAAGCCCCCCATCATCCCATTCACACACACCCTCGCTCCCCCCCATCCCTCTCTCATCCGTCCCATCCACCAAATGCCTGGTGGAACAGTCAGGTTTTACAAGCCTGATGTAAAGTCAGGAGGTCTGGGGCCCGGCGAGCCTTCTCCGGGTGGGAGTTCCACAGCTGAGGTGCAGCCACTGAGAATTCCCTCTCCATAGTGGCCCCCCGATTTACTTGGGGGACTTCCAAGAAGGTCCCGCCAGCAGACTGCAGGGTCTGATCCAGGACCTGGGGAGTGAGGCGGTCACGTAGATAGATCTGGCTGAGGCCGTATAGGGCTTTAAAGGTGAAAACCAACACCTTGAATCAGGCCTGGAAGAAAATAGGCAGCCAGTGCAGAGAACAGAGCACTGGTGTAATGTGCTCCCGGTGACCTGATCCCATAAGGAGCCAGGCTGCCACATTCTTCTGCACCACCTGTAGCCTCCAATCTGTCACCAAGGGTAGCCCCATGATGGAGGTGGGTGGATGATGTGCGGGAGCGCGCACGCACCCCCACCCATCCCATTCAGTGTTCACTCGGACGAACACCAAGTGGACACCCACCCCCACCCCCCGCACACCTGTCCAAACACCGAGTGGGAGGGGGAGCACCCATGTAAAAACGGCCTTCGTGAAATACCTAATATTTCACTTAGGTATTTTAGTTAACTGTAAATTGTTTTGTATGCCTCTGCAGAAGCATCCTCAGTCTTGAGTTGTACCTTGAAGATAGATATTCACTCTTGAAGAGCACTTAAAAAAAAAAATTATACTTGTGTATAATCTTCATGGAAAGTCTCAGGAGACTCAAAAGGCAGATAAAAAAGACAATAAAGTTATTTATGGGTGTCAGTTTCATATTTATGTGTCCTGCTGCCTTCACGGAAGAAAACCAGAAAAAAATAAAACCATTATTCTCCCTTTTGTTTTATTTTTATAGGACCTCCATCTGCACCTAGAAATGTTATCTCCAATATCAATGAAACATCGGTTATACTGGACTGGAGCTGGCCTCTGGACACTGGAGGCCGGAAAGATGTCACCTTCCACATCATATGCAAAAAGTGTGGGGCGAACACAAAGCTGTGTGAGCCATGTAGTGCCAGTGTGCGCTTCCTACCCCGTCAGATTGGACTCACCAACACCACTGTCACAGTAGTGGACCTTCTAGCACATACCAACTACACATTTGAGATTGATGCTGTTAATGGGGTGTCCGATTTGAGTACCCTCTCAAGGCAATTTGCTGCAGTCAGTATCACAACTAATCAGGCTGGTGAGTGTTTATTCATTTACTGCCTCATTATCAAGACGGAGAAGTCTTTTATATTTTATGTGTCCTTTGAATGTCTTTATACTAGTTGAATTCCATTAAGATCACTGGAGTTACTCTTGATTTACACCAAGGAAAATAAAAGCAAAAACTGGCCCAGAATTGTTGAAGATTTTTTTTTATTTTTTTTTAAAACCCAACAACTGTCGAGGGATCTGGCAAAATTACTCTTATGATTAACTTTCAGTCCCCGGTCAATAGTATGTAATAACACCCTGGTTTGATGACATAGCTGGAATGTGTTTTATTTAATGTGACCAGATTTTAATGAAATGTTCATTTCAATAATCTCCACCATAAATTACTGTAGTAATCTAAGTGATTAATTTTGATTAAAAGTGCTTTGATGTTGGGAACATAAAAGGGTTACATTTACATCACAGGGATTTAAAATTCTATATGTTATAGTACATTTTTTTCTTTCCTCCAAGTCCAGATCACAGCCAATTCTACAGGGATGTGGATCAAAAGCCCAGGTCCTGAAATTGAGAGTGTTCAGATGGACAGTGGGCTCTGTAAAAAGCCACATTAAAGTCAATGTAGCTTTATAATGCCAGTTGTCTATGTGGATGCAGAGTTAGGACCGTAACTGTGACAGCACTAATTCTACCATTTACATCTAATTTTGCAAAGCATGTTTTACAATAACAGAAGTTCTAGTCTTTAGGTATTTTAGAGACCATAGACTTAGAGTCGTATTTGCTTGTGAAGAAGAAACTACTTTTCAGTTCTTTTTTGTTGTTGTTAATATATCATGGAGAATTGTTTGGAAAGCACACTTTTTTTCAGCAGTCCTCTCCCTTCTCTTCTTGCCTCCCATAGTGCATTACATGGATGAAGTTAATTATCTATTTTTCTTTAAAGTTAAATCCAGTATTGAATTGAATTGAATTAAATTTTATTATGGCTTAGCTTTCGCTATACCCAAAATCCACATACATATACACATATATTTAGTAACAATATAAACAATATAATACTGAACAATTGGTCGAAACGACAAAATAAAACCTAATACCATATCTCATAAAATCCCCTTGAGTTACAGGATTGGTGGTTAGAATTACACAAGCTAACCCGTACCAAGCCAATTCCCCATACTGACCTCTGTATTGATTTACCCCAACCCGAGGGAAAACATACCCATAGTTGATGTACAACTGGTACCCACTTAGCTTGGTAACCATTCGAGATATTTCAGAATGGTATCTCTCATCAACCCACCTCCTCCCACCCACTCTTAAAATAATGCAATAATACAATAATAATACAGTAAAACAGGATAATACAACTTTCCTAAACTAATCAAGACTAAACAACATCCATAATTTACAATCACAAGCCTCACGTCATCTTATAGGTATACAAAGACAGCGCAAGTAAGACAGCAGCTTACAATCCATTTGGTAAGCACATAGTGGGAGAACAACAGATTGGCCACCTAATTGTCCCCATTCCAGCTATATTCCTGTTTTAAATTGGGACTTTTAACTTGGCTCTGAGTAACTTCCTCCTTTTCTCCACCAAAAATACAAAAGTTGAGATAGCCAATAGTTCTTCCCTTCCATGCAGGTTAAGCAGATATATATAGCATCCTTCTGAATTTAAATCTATTTGATTCTTTAGTAATGGGACCAGCCATACCAACCTTAGATTAATATAGTAGGGACAGCGTAACATAAGTTGCTTGGTCGTTTCTATCTCCTGCATACTGCAGGCACAATACCTTTGCAAATATGGCACCTTGTTTTTCCTGCCCTCCGTTACAATTGATTGTAAAAGCTGGAAGCGCAGTAAGGTATACCATCTGCGCAATGTAGGGTTTGCAAACATATCCAAGTAGGGTTCTAGCCCAAACATCCGTTTAAGCATTCCCAACCTTGGAACTACCTTCCAAGTTGCCAATATACCAAGATCCTCTTACTGCGCCATATCCCTAATCCTGATACAGATTTCGGTCCTGATAGCAGACACCCTTTTGTCAATACAATAATCAAAGGAGAATCCACAGGAGCCAAGGATCCTTCCCAAGTACTTTAACCATGGATACTCTCTTGGCCCTGGATGTAATAATTCCTCCTTCAAGCACTGGAGGGTAAGATCAGAGTCTTTGCGAATCATGAGTCTAAGCCAGTATCGAACATACTTGCTCCTAGCATAAGTTTTTATAGAATTTACTCCAGCTCTGCTCGCAGTACCGCCCCTGGAATACCTGGTCCTGTTTTTAACAAACTCCGGAGAAAGGAGTTCTGAACTCTCTTCAGAACAATCAGGCTCGGATTTGGAATCACTTCCAAACCAAAGGCTACTGAAGGGGGTACTTTGGCACTAAAAACCTGTAGAAAATCTGAAATAGAGACCCCCTCCAGAGATATTTATGGCCCTATTTATGGCCTGGGCTACTCGATGGGCTTTCATTGCTCTGACCTTAAGATGGAGGTTCCAGGTGCCGCTGTTGCTGAAGGTAACTCCCAAATAATTAAATGAGGTTACCGTTTCCAGCTCCCCAGCTTCTGTTTTCCACTTACGTGGATATTTCCTTTTACTCAATATCATTATTTTAGATTTCTGCATATTAATCACCAGCCCATTTAATTTACAGTAATGTTGAAATTTGTTTATAGCCCTTCGTAGGCCAAGCTCCGTCTGAGATATAAGAACTATGTCATCCGCAAACTCTATAAGTTGGAGCAAAATACTTCCCACCTTGGGTGGATGCGTATCCTGTGCTTTAATATATGAAACCAAATTGGCAAGATATAAGTTGAAGAGCTGAGGCACCAGGACACAGCCCTGGCATACTCCTCTTCTAATGGGAATGCGCTTATTCATCCCCACATTCAGCTTAACTCGTGCCTCATTATTAGAATAAAGCTGGGATATAAGTGCTTATAAACTCTCATCCATCCCCATAACCTTCAATTTAGTCCACAACCTATGCCTAGGCACAGTGTCAAAGGCCTTTGTTAGGTCCATAAAGGCTAGATAGAATTTGCCTTTTTTCACCTTGGTGTACTTAAATATCAGGTGCTGTAAAATAAAGCAGCAGTTCGTAGATGCCTTCCCTTTTTTGAATTCAAATTGCTCGGGTGGAATGATCTCCCTCAATTCAGCCCAGGTTTCCAGAGAGGCATAAAGCAACCTGGCATACACCTTACCAATGACCAATAACAAACTTATCGGTCAGTAGGCAGTCAGAGCGGTAATTTTGCCTTTCTTAAAAAGTGGGACAATTAAGCTTTGAGTCCATGAGGCAGGAATATTGTTAGCATTGCTCACTTTCGTGAATAAGGAATATAGCAGCTGGGACCACCATGTAGGTGCTGCCTGTAGCACCTCCGCTGCAATACAATCAGGGCTGGCTGCCTTGCCCTGCTTCAGGGCCATAATGCAGTCGGCTACCTTGCTTCCATCGAAAATATTTACCTGCCACTGGGTTTGGGCTTGTTTCAAATTGCCCTTACCCTTCTCGAGGTAATCCATTGGTACCACCACATCTGCATACAGTTCACGGTAGTAATTTTCCCATTTAGTGCAAGAAATTGGGTACCTTCTGGCCTTTCCCTTTGGGTTAATAATAAGATTAAGGCCTGACCAGAATTTGCCAACATTCCCCGTGCGTATATCTATACTCATTTTTGCCCACTGTTTAGAGTAAAATTCTGCTTCTTTCTCCCTTAATACTTTCTGATAGGTTGTTCGCATCTCCTTAAAATACGCCCACATAATAGGGGACTGAGTTTTGGCCATTCCCTCCGTGATACAATAAGTAGAGTTTTAAGCCTTCTACAATCATGATCATACCATAAATTCCTAAATCGCCAGGTACAATTCTTAGTCCTATGCTCCAGCCCTCTCTGGAATAGACCCACAATTTTCTCATATGAGCAAAGAACCAATTGTAAATAATTTGTCATTTAGATATCAGAAACCAATGGCACCATTTCCTCTAGCTCGCATATCCTCTGGACTTCCCTCATAAGTACAACCGAGGAAAACTTCCTTAACTTCAAATAGGGTGTGCAGGGATCTTCTAAAGACTGAAGATCCTTGATTGAATAGGACCTTTTCAGTACCATAACTAAGGCCACATGATCACTCTCGGGTCTTACTATCTTATCCACTCTTCCAAATCGTTCTTGAAAGGCACCCTCAACTATAAGATAATCCACCTTGCTATTCCCTTGGGGACCCAAAAAGGTGAATCCCCCACCTACCTCTGGCAAATCATTGTTTAAAATTAGAAGGTTAAATTTCAAGAGCAAATCAGCCAAACCACCCCCTAATGTGTTTGTGATACTATCGATGTTCTTACACGAATGCACATTCCAATCCCCTACCAAAAGCAGTGGCACCCTAGGAAAATCATCTAACACTTTCATAATAATTTCTTCTAAAACTTCCCAAATATCCAAATTATAATACCGGGAAGTAGTAGGAGGCATATATACATTAAACAATAGAAACTGGTCCTCTAACTGAGGCCCCAATTTCAATAGCCCCACTTGCAGTTCAGGTCTTGCAATAGGGAGGGGAGAAAATGAGAGCTTTGCTGAATCGGGAATAAGGATAGCTAATCCCCCCGATATCCATCCCTTAGTCCCCTCTTTCTGACCACCATGCAAAAAAAATTTGAACCCTTCCAATCCCAATGACTCATCCTTGTTAATCCAGGTTTCCTGTATACAAATTACATCTAACTCCTCGATAAATTTGATCCATCGTTATTGAGCAGTTTCGACCTCAGACCTGTTATGTTCCATGAAACAAGGCATGAGAACCCCTCCTCCCTCAGTGGGAGGTCACCCCCAGGAATAATCCTATGGAGTCCTCCCCCACTGCCTGGATCCAATAGCAGGGGGGGGAGAGTCCCCAACCCTCTGTCAGACTGGCTGCCAGGCTACTTCAATTTGGAATAGCTCTGGATCCAAAATACTAACATTGCTAATCACCTTTTTTGACCCCAGGTACCCATCCTCAGTCCTCCTTGAACTGCAATGAATCATTGAGTCTGTTAATACAGAAATAGCATTTACTTCTCCAACCTTGGTTGGGGTACCCTGTTCCTCCACTCCAAGGCTTCTCAGGGCAGTCAGCCACGCCAGGTTATGTTCCGGTTGGTGTTGGTAGCCACTACCCCCTAATTTACTACCCTTGTAATCTATAGCCATACCCTGGGTATAGTTCTTTATTATACCCTAATCTGGTCAAAAACTTATCTTGATCTATCAATGATAGTCTAGTAAACATTTCCCATATAAGGGCTAGGTCATTCGCCTCGGTCTTGCCCAGTAGGAAGGAGCCTACTTTCTTAGCAAAATTGTCTGTTAATTGTCTGTTGAATTAAGGAACTTCCAATCTCCTCCCCCTGTGGCAAGTCCATTGGTTTAATAGCCTGTACAGGAGATAGCATTTGCAGGCTTCTCAAGCCCAATTTCGGGACAATTGCCACCTCCTTGAATAAATGTTCCAAGGGGGGCTGCTGGCTGTTCTGTAGAGTTGGACCTACTTCCATGAGGTCTCCTAAGTTTCTTATTCCCTTGTTGGGTTCACCTTGCCTCTTTGGTTCTATGATAGTAGGGCCACCAGCTTCCAATGGGAAGGCGAACCAAGTGGCATTGAATTAGGAGATGAAAGTAAACAGCCTAAAGGTTTGCCCTGATTACTAGGTTTGCCCTTGTTGTTACTAATATTAGCCTTCCTTCCATAATTTAATACTCTATCAATAGAAATGCCTCGGTTCAGAAAACTCTTTCTAGCCTGGAAAACGTTTTGCACCCATGAAGCAGCAATGAAACTTATACGCAGTCTATATAAAAACTCCTGCCATGGCAACCATTCAATATTTTCCACATATTCCGGCTTCATTTTTTTCCCCAACAGGGCAGTTAGGTTGTACACTACATTTCCCCACTTATCCCATGAACATACAGCGCCCTCAAAATTGGGGTGAATATAGAGATAAGCTTCCTTATTCCTGATAGTGACTTCTCTTTGGGGGTAATATTCTGAAGATTTCGAAAAGGACCTCTTGGCTATTTTCCTAATGGGAACTGAAGGTGTGTTCCCCTTCTCTAATTCATCCCCTGAAGGGCTCATACAAGTCTCAAGTTTACTGAAAATGTCATATAGTTGCAACTTCACTTTGTTTAGTGAGTTTGCTAAGTCTTTAATGCCAGCAAACAAGGCTTCAACAGTTTTGGCTATTAGCTTTGTTTGGTGGATAAGATAGTCTTTACTTGCCGCCTTCATTGCTGTAGTCACTGAATCCTCCGGGCCCCAAATACCCTGGAGAGATGTAGCATTAATACTATCTTGCTCCTCTTCTGGATCGGCAAGGCAGGCAAAGTGCTTACAGGAAGTAAAAGCCCCACTTGCCTCATCCTGCCTAGAACTTCTGATTACTTTCGCTGGTAGCTCTTCCCCTGACGAGAGGGAACCTACATCCCGACTTCTTTTCCTTTCCATATTAAGGACCCTAAAATTGTTTACATGCAAAGGTCCACAATACCGTCCCCCAGGGGAGCACCTGGCTCAGACCAGTGCCTAAGGCTGCGCACACAAGGGTGCACCCTTGCGTGCGCAGCCCTTAGGCACGCACGCCACAGGCTTCCCGGGGCTTTCAGCCTCTGCTAGGTGTGTCCAACCAATCACCGACCGTCTTGTGCTCGCGCTCCCAGGTACTCCACTCTGAGCGGTACGCAGCTGGGATGGCAATCCAGCTCTCTGTCTCCCATTGTCTGTCGCATCAATGCTCAGGGCAGCTATCGCCAGCAAAACCCTGCCCTTACCACAGCTCTCTGCTTCATGCCACCCAGTAGATACCAAGGTAAAGCTATCTTAACTGTCTGCTGCTAGAAAGCTATGGCTGCTTTCACACACTACAAAATAGGCTATTAAAATATCTAGGGGTGTACACCAGGGCCCCATGTCATTTTTTCATTAACGTTTTCATTATTAAAATGTGTTGTTTTCATTATCGTTATTAACAAAATGTCATTATCAATATCAGTACCGATTTCAAATGAAGATTTTGTTTTTGGTATCGTTATTGGTATCAATATTGATTTCATGCACCAACAAAGATTTATTTTTGGTATCGTTATCGCGCAAGACCGGGAACGACACCAAAACCGGAAAAAGTAATTCGATCAGCTGTGGGTGGCGTGGCATGGCATGTGGCTGCCTGTGTGTGTGTGTCTGTTGTGGCTAGTTAGCAGTGGGTTGTGTGCGTCTGTGTGAGGATGGAAGAAAGCAAGAAGAACCCGAGGAGGAAGGTCATGGTGGAGGTGGAGGAACAAATTACGGAGACCCAGGCTGGACCATCTCGTGAGGTGGTGGAGTTGGGATCCTCACCAGAGGAGGAGGGAAGAAGAGGTGACACTTCCAGGTTTGTAAAATTTGTTTTTATTTATTTAGTGTTCCATAGAACTTTGAGGAGGGAGGGACAAGAAGAGTGAGCTTTTTTATTATTATTTTTTTATATAAAAGATTTCTATCTTGCAGGCATGTGGGCTAGTGGGCGGGTGGGCAGTCAGGCCGAGCAGCAGAAGCACCCCAAGACATGCCAGGCTCTCAGCTTGCAGACAGCACCCCAGGTGGTGGTGGTGTAGGTGAGAGAAAGGGAGAGAAGCAAGGAGGCACAGCACCATCCATCCACTTGATGTGGGAGAATGGGTATTGGCCTGGTAAGGACTGGCGGTATCACTAGGATTGCATAATATTATGTAGCTATATGTTCTTGTTTCAGAGAAGGTGATGATGCCGATGTCGGTGGTGACGACCCAGAGCCAAAGCAGGCCAACAAGGTCTGCAGTATGGAAACATTATCATACCCCAAAAGGTGGCTTCGCACAATGCAAGGTAAGGCAGGGGGCTGGAACAACAGGGAATGGATTGCCCTACAACCTGTTAGGAAGTCCCCTGCAGAGACAGAGATTGGCCAGCCACTTGTAGAGACAGAATGCAGGCAGGGCTTGATAGACCATTGGTCTGACCCAGTATGGCACTTCTTATGTTCCTTTCTTTTTATGTTCTTTAGATCTGCGACAAAAACATAAAGAAGGGGTCTCAAGGAACCACCTCTGGGCTCATCGCCCACATCAAGACTGTCCACCTCATCAAGGTGAAGAGGAGTGCATCTGGTGGCACTGGCAGCACTTGGAGGGAGGAACAACATGAAGTAGAAGGGAAAAGGAAATTGCGTCAGAAGAGGTGCCATCCCCATCCTTCCCCCTCCACCTCCTCTGATGATTCCCCAGCCCTACATGATGAGGACACCCCCAAAGTGAGGGCATTCCATGGATTGCTGAGGAAAACAGTGACCAAGTATCTTGAGAATTTTCAGGCCACCATGAGGAATGTGGAGGAAAGTCTGGTGGAGCGGTTCCAGGTGCTCCAGATAAGGGCAGACACAGGCTTATATGTGGAGTATGTCAGCACTGAAAAGGATGCTGTCCAGGCGTTCCACCAGTTCCTGGTGCACTGGAAGGAAACAATGTTGGGGGCCCTTGATGTTGCAAGGCGACATGGGGCAGATGTCGCAGAGGTCCCTACACCGTTGTCCCCTTTTCCCCATGTTCCAGGGGACAGGGCCGAAGAATCCTAACTTTTTTCTTTCTTTCCCTTTTTGCACATAATTCAAATGTTTATTTTCCTCATAGTTAAATTGTGTTTTGAAATTTGTTTCAAACAATTATATTTGTTACCAGATGATTTTGACCAGTCCAATCTGTTATCCCTCTGTGGTTCTTCTGGCAGGCAGCAGAATCTCATTATATATACAGCTTGTCAGATCCCTACCTGACAGCAGAAGCACTGGTAGCGTATTAGCCCCAAGATGTTCTGGGGTCTCAACTTGCAGACAGCACCCCAGGATGGGCCAGTGGCAGCGGCAGAGCAGGCGGGTGGTAGTGGTGGAGCAGGGCAAGCGGGTTATGGGCGGGCAGGCATGATCAGCAACAGCAGCAGCACTGGTAGTATATTAGCCCCAAGATGTGCCGGGGTCTCAACTTGCAGACAGCACCCCAGGAGGGGCAGGGTGTGTGTCTGTGTGGGTGTATCAGAGAGAGGGGGCAGGGCTCTGGTAGAGTCATCAGCGGACATCGACAGGTGCACTGCCCACTCTCACAGAGAGATCACCCCATGGGGGTAGCTTTGGGTAGCCAAGTAGCAGGGCATCTCCAACTCTCTGAGAGATCTCCCACAAGTGGTGGGGCATCTTCAGCTCACAAAGAGATTGCACCTGAGTGGTGGGGCGCCTAGAGCTTGCAGAAAGATCTCCCCCTGGGGGGCAGCCTTGGGAAGCTGAGATGTGATATATAATACTTAGTTACATTTCTTGGTTGGTCATTTTGTCTCTTGTTCAGGTGGGTTTGCTGCTGGATGTGAGCATTGAGCATGAGCACATGCCACAAATGAGCGCTCTCTCTGGTTCTGGTGTGTGGCAGTTTGGGCAGAATGCATCTCTCCCCCCCCCTCATTCTAGAAGTGGGGAACCCCCCCCTCTCTCTCTATCTCTGGTTGTGTATGGCGAGTGGTGGCATGGCCAGCAGCATGTCTCCCTCTCTCTCTCTCTCTCTAGCAGCATGTCTCCTCCCCCCCCCCTTTGTATATATAGTAGCTAGCATTGACCAGCGCAGTCCAGCCACTGCCTCTGTGTGTAAATCTCAGCTGTCAGATCCCTACCTGACACAAAGTCAAGGCTTCAACATGCAGAGAGTGCCCTAGATGGCACCATGTGTGGTAGATGGAATGACAGACGGGCAGTGGCTGTTGGCACGACCCTATGTTACAGGGTGTCAACTTACAGAGATTGCCCCGGATGGGAGGGCGGAATAATAAAGAGAGGTGGAGAGATTGCCCCGAGGGGGGTGGGAGTGGAATAATAGAGAGAGAGAAATTACCCCGGGAGGGTGCGAATTATTAAAAAAGGGGAAAAGAGATTTCCCGGGGAGGGGAATAATAAAGGGGGGAGGGAGTGCTGGAGTCCCATCCAGCATTTGAGCAAGAGGGGTGGGTGCAGGAGGCATCAAGAGAGAGACCTGGGGAAAATCTTGAGTGTGCCACTGCCCCCTAACTCCGAGTCCACCGCCAGCTCAGGGAAGCCCAGAAGCGGCAGGCTGACCTTCAGGAACAGCAACTGCTTCACCAACTCAGCGCCCACCCTCGTACAGCGGGGCTTCGCCTTGTCCCCCACCTGAGAGAAGACCCATTTGCTGGGCACACTGGTTGGTGGGGAGGACACCAGTTTCTGTGCCGCCCTGGTCAGGGCCTGCCATATAGTCCCCTTCTCCGCCCAGTACTGCAGGGGATCGCTGCTGTGGTTGAACACTGTCTCCTTCAGATACATCTCCACTACCATCTCTGCACTTTCAGGCTCCTTATGTCTCTGCCTGCTGCTGCTAACCTCCTCCCAGGGCCGGCCCCAGGGTTTGTGAGGCCATGTGTGAAGTCTTGGTGCAGGTTCTAATTTGCATAATTAGGCTGGACCTAATTATGCAAATGTATAAATTTACATTAAACTTACTCCCTCTGGACAGGAAGGATTCCCATTCTCCACCCCTCCGAGCAACCATGGAGAAGCATTGGCCTCCTAATGCTTCCCCCCCTCCCCAGGCGAGTGTCTACCACCATTCCCCAGGAGTGGTTCCACTGCAGGGGAAGCCAAGTGGACAGTGAGGCAGGCACAGAGAGACTGACTGCATCCACTGCCTTACTGGAGGAGGGGGTGAGCTTAGCCAGTCTGGCCTCCAGGGCCTGTTACTTCTTGCTGCTGGTGCCACCTGCGCCTTGTGCACGCATGTGGTGCGACCGGTCCAGAGGTGCTGCTATCACACACACAAGACACCCAAAATGCAGCTAGATTATTAAGTGCATTACGCCATGAAAAGAGACATATAACCAGTTCAGTTGTGCCCCCATAATCAGTTTATGCTGCCCTGACCCCATAACCATTTAATTTGTGCCCACAGGGCAGCGTGAATTGATTATATGGGGGGCGCAAATGAACTGGTTATGGGGTGTGGGTTTAAAGACAGTATTTATGTTAGCAATAACTTCATTAAAAAGAGTTAGTGAAATAGCAGCCATAATCATCTCAGAACCATATTTGCAGGTTTATTTTCCAAGACAGAATAGATATTGCTTTACATCCTAAATTCCTACCTAAGATAGTATAATTAAGACAGTTGTGAGAATGTGGCCCTTTTTACACGGGCCTCTCCCAGCCATGAACACGCAGATTTCTGTGTGTTCATGGGTGGGGGAACCCCGTGTGAATGACGTGGTGCCACGCGCCCATGGTGAGTGGAGGTGCATGCGCGCTCACCTAACTCGCATCCCCACTCACCCCCCACTCATCCCCATGCACGGAGCAACCGGGGGAAACTGTGGTTACTATGTGGGTGTGGATGAGTGGTGGGTGAGTGGGGATACGTGTGCACCCGTGTGCATGACCCACCCATGCACTGGCACGCCCACGGACTCCCCACCGGGCAGAGCCATGTAAAAATGTCATGTGAGGAGCCACTCAAAGAACAGAAGGTTGCTACCTTGTAAACAAGGTTCTTTGAGATGGCTCCAAACATTCTCACAAATACCCACCCTTCTAGCCCCACATGGAATTATTTTCTTATATTTCTAGAAAGGGTTGAAAGGAACTGTCATTCAGAGGGGGAGAGTGCTTTTTATACTAGAGGAACTTGAGACCATCATGTGGTCTATTATTTGAATAGGGGAGCATGCACAACCTAGTTTTGAGAATGTTGGGAGCCATCTCGAAGAACCTTCTTTACAAGGCAGCAACCTTCTGATCAGCAAGTGGAGAGGAGCTGTTTGTAAACAAACAGCCTTATCTCCCAGCCTGATCGAGTGTCCCCACTGCTGCTGCTGTGGCAGAGGCAGGTGAGGGATGGGGTCTGGAGCCAGGGAGGGGAGGAATAATCACTTACTGGGGGAGAAGCTGGCTGCAGCCTGCTGCCCAGTCAGGCAAGTGCGGGGCCCCAGCTGGCCGCGGGGCCATGTGCAGCCACACATATGTCACATGCCTGGGTCCGGCGCTGCCTCCTCCCCAATTACCTCTGACCAGGCTGCCTGCTCTGCCGTGGTCCAGTGGGTGATGGGCCTGGCCACTGAGGAGCTGCTGCTTTAGGACGTGCACGGTCTGGGCCATCATGACACATTCTTCCCGCCCTAGCAGGCTCGCCACCCCAATCTGTCCCTCAAGGGCTACCTCATGCAGGACCCACTGCTGCTCCACCAGACACTCTAGTATGAGGTAGGTAGAGTTCCACCTTGTACAGACATCCAGCATTAGGCAGTGCTGCTGTGTCCCCAGCTCTAGCTGCTTCTCCTTCAAGAGGTGTCCACCCTTCACACTCCTATTAAAATAACCTGTGATTTTTCTGCCCTTCTCAATCAGCAGGGTAAGGGGGCTGCTGCTGCCATCTTCCTTGTTCTCCCCCAGGGCCAGAGCATCCTTCACCACCAGGTGAAGGGTGTGGGCAGCACAGGGGATGTGCTGGAACCTTCACTGCCTTCTCATGTTGGCTGCATTGTCACTGACCACAAACCCCTTGGTGAAAGGTGCTTCCTCCCTTAGCCACCCCTCCACCATGGTGTCCAAGGCTCCCCTTATGTTGACGGCAGTGTGGCTCTCGTCCATGACCGTGGCATGAAGCAGGTCCTACCTGTACTGTGACGACTCGTCCCTGCCACCTACTGCTCCTCTTTCTGCCACCCGTAGCTGCCACCAGTGAGCAGTCAGGGTCAGGTAGGCATGTTGTGTATTTCAGCTGCTCCAAATGTCCATTGTAAAATGCACAACTGCCCCACCTGCCATGGCCAGTTGCTCCCTCACCCGCTCCCTGTCTGACTGGTACTGGGAGTGCACCACCCGTCAGCTGAAGGTGGTGTGTGAGGGCAGCTGGTACTTGGGCACAAGCAGTGCCACCAGTCAGCGGAATCCCTGGTTCTTCACTATGCTGAAGGGCTGATCATCCAGCGAAATCATCTCATACATCTGCCTGGTGATTTTGATTGCCGCTGGAGGATGCCCTCCATGTCGGAACTGCCCAAACCCCAGCTCCTCCATAGTGGCCTGACACTGCTGCTGCTCACAGCAGGTTCATGGTAGGGGCTGCTGCTCTGTCTCATTCCCCTTGCCATAAACCGAGAAGGAGGGTGTGCTCACTGCAGCAGGAATTGGGAACCCACTCCTGTTCACAGTGGGTGACATTTCCAGTTCTAGCGTCTTTGCCCGATGCGTACTTTTCATGTGGGGGAACATCCTGGTGTTGCTGGGTTTGCCCTTTTATTCCCTCGCTTCACCACCTTCCCTCAGTTGAATGCAGGCCACCTCGCTGGTGTCACCTGCCCTCATTGATCTGAAGTGGTCCCACACAGGCCCCCTGGGGTGCCCTTCTTTCTTTGTGCCACTGCTGCTGGGGGCCACTGCCTCTGTCCCCAACAGGGCCACAGGAGGAGCATCATGAGCAGGAGTCTCCTCCTCACTCCCCGCGTTGCCCATGACTACCACATTGCAGCACAGGAGAAGATGCCCTTCTGCTATTCACAGAAACAATGGGGACGAATGAGAATAATGGGCTGCTCACGTTGCTGCCAACGGCTGAGATGTTCTTAAATAAGGCCTCGCCCAAATCCTCCAAATCCTGGAGGATGGTGCTAGAGCGGGAAGCCTGCCCAACAGGAGAAGTGGGTGTCCCAGCCCCTGCATCACTCACAGCAACATTACCCACATCGACAGCACCATCATTCCTCCCCACATCAGCTGCTCCCAGTGCAATATCACTGCTGCCAAGGCCAGCTGCTGGTGCTTCCCACCATTGCTCCCTCCGCCAGTGCCAGTGCTAGTGGAAGGGTGGGGCTCCCTGCTT
Source organism: Sphenodon punctatus (assembly GCA_003113815.1). Taxonomy (NCBI): domain Eukaryota; kingdom Metazoa; phylum Chordata; class Lepidosauria; order Sphenodontia; family Sphenodontidae; genus Sphenodon; species Sphenodon punctatus. The sequence goes on from QEPC01006353.1 coordinate 4,431,531, forward strand.
TCCACAGATGCCTTTCTTCCAATAATCTCTGCTGCCTTTCCCCCCGATAAGACCTGCAGATTGGGGGTGAAAAATGCTGGTCTTTTAATTTTGGGTGGTGGTCTGCCACCAGTGGCAGAAGTGTCAGCACTGACAGACTTGCCAACTCCCCCACGCCCTCTACCAGGGCCACCTGCCCCAGACTTGTCAGCAGTTGAACTCCTTCCCCTTTTCATTGTGATACAGAAAGAACTGCACACAATATATACTGTACACAATATGTAGTTTTACTTATATAATATATAGAGAATCTAAGCTAAACCTAACCTATGTATAATACAAAATATTCCTATCCTATAATCCTAATATATAATAAAACAGCCTAGTATCTAAATCTCCAATCAATATATACAACTAATATCTATATCTATAATATAATATATAATATATATTCATATCTATCTATAATATAATATGTGATATATGGACAGAGGGAAACCCAACAGGGAAAGGGAAAAAGAAAATTCAGAGGTATATATCTACTATCTCTAATCTATCTCTATTCTATATCTATAATCTACTAATCTGTCTAAACTATACTACCTATATCTATCTCTATATATGTGTACCTACAGGGGGAAACAGGCTGGGGAAGGAAAAAGGTAAAATGTAAGGATAAGGAATAAGGATTGGTGGTAGGGAAGGGATATATTTGTATATGGATTAGTGCAAGCACCGGCTTCTGCAAACGTACCCTGACAAAGCAAGAGAGCTAACAGAAGCGCTGCATGAAGCAGCCCAGCCTTGCAGTATAAAGGGTTGCAGTGCCCTCCTGGTTGGTTCTGGGAGACAGAGACATTGAGGAATCACAGGGTGCCATTCAACTGCTGAGACGTGCTTGTGCTGCTCAATGGCCAGAAATACATCCATCAGATCCTTCCCCTCTCAGTTCAAGAGTTCAACACTGTTTCTGGGTCTGAGCCCTCCTTCCCTCTCCAAAAAACCAGCTCCAGGCTATTGCGAAGTGAATAACTACTTTCGTTATTGTTATTGGTTTCGTTATTATTTTTGTTGTTTTCGTTATTGCAATAACGATGACGAAAATGACAATTTTCATTTTCGTTATTGATATAATGAAAACAACATGCACACCCCTAATAATAACAAGCATTTCAAAGTAAAGATGTAAAGGATCCATTGCAGGCTAAGGCCCAAAGCAGGGGGCAGGGTAAATTGTTGCAAGGTATGGTCTTTGTAATAGGGATAATATCTGGAGCTAGTTGGTTCAGTAGGATCTGCTGATTACTCCCAACTAGAGCAGGGGGTATGTATATAAACAGAGCAGATGACCGCCAGAGAGGAGGCAGAGAACTAGAAGAGGACGTTTCTTCAGTGATGGATATTTCTGTGGCAGCAAGGCATAACCTGGACATGACTTTCTAGAAGAGTCAGACCTGAGGTCTGCAAAGGTCAGGATTTGGGAACCCAAGGATGAGTTCCCAGAAGCTTTGGCTTGGAGCCTACGAAGGGGATTGCTGCACCAGAAGGAAGGCCACAGCCTGAGAGCGGCTGAAAACGGAGTTGGTAAATATTTGTGAACTAGAGGAACTGAGCACAATACAGTAATTTCATGGTGGTGAAAAGGAGCCTGGTAGCCTCTACGTTCCTTTGGGCTGATCCTGAAGCATGTACGGCCAGAGCAGGGTTATGAGTTATAGGAGGGTACATAAATATTTCCTTGAAATGTAATTAGGCTGTGATAGTGGTAGTACTTTTTCTCCCCCACATCTATTCAAAGAACATCTGTTTTCTTATATCTGTCTTCCACCCTATATTCCACTATAGCTCTTTTGCACCTGTAAAAATTGTCTTTTATTGTTTTGGAGGGAGAAATTGAACAAGCTTGGAGAGAAAACTACAACATGATTTATTTCCCTCTCATAGCTGGTGAAAATATATTTTTTATGGCAAATTATATACCAGGCATCTTTCTTCAAGCAATCTTAGCTGCATGCTTCAAGACAAGATTCAGTTTGCATTTCAATTTCTATCTCTCTTAAGTTCCAAAAAGCCTTGGAAAATGAGTAAAATTTCCTCCACATTTCCCACCATTCACATGCATGTTACTGCTTATGCATCTCCATCAGCAGTGTAATAGTTCAGAAAACATATAGTACCAATTTCATGTAATGTGTCATCCAAGAGCTCATTTAGTCTACAGTAAAAGAAGTGGAGGAGCTAGTGTGATAAGTCAATCAGTTATAAAAGCAACATATATGGGGGTGGGGGTGGTACTGATATAGATCACTGAGAATAATCTTAAAATGCTGCTAAGAAATCAGTTGATGCATAGGAAGAGGCAACAGTTCTGTATGTTCAAGGTTTTACTTACATATTGTGATGCATTTAAAAATAAAAAAAGAACGGAATTGTTGTTTAATTTAGAACTGAACTGAATAGTTATAGATCCTTTGATGGGGTTTGGGGGGAGAAGGGAGGGAGGGAGAAGGTTTTCTTATGGTTGACCCCTGATTCTGACCTCAGACTGGTGTAAATGCAGGAATGACTTAATTAGAGTTAAAGTGATGAAAGAACAGGATCCAGGTGCAACACTCTAGAATATTAGTTTCTAAACTTAATGCTGTTGACTCCTTCTTTTATCTTTCCAACTAAATAAACTGAGCACTGTACCATTACCTATAAGTGGGTCTTTGGGATGTAACCTTAAAAGATATTCCCTCTAGCAGCATTACACTAACAGCTGCACTCGGTCCCATAAGCCAGTGCACTGCTTTATGTACTGTGTGCAGTTTGTAAACAGCTTTGAGTAGGGGCTCCTTAGTGATAAAGGGGCTTTCTGAAGGTAAGTTCTTGGAAGGTAAACTCCTCTCAGACCAACATAATTAATAAATTCAAGAAAAATGTTGCTGATTTCAGAGACATTCTATTGTTGAAATAGCCTGCAGATGAGAATGAGACCCATTAATATGTTATACGTATGCAATGGGAGTTGAGCGACTCCTTTTTTGTTTTTCATTTTCTAGCTCCTCTGTGTGATTGGGAGCAATGTCATTCCTGGTGGGCATTTTACTTTGCTTTGTTGTTTTGGTTTTCCTTTTGTTCCAGTAAAAGTTAACATATTGGCAGCCCTGAAAAACATCCTTCTTTAGCCACGGATAAGATATGGCTCAGACAGCCCTGACATTTCAGTATTTCTAATTCCTCTTAACCTTTCTGTCTCTCACATGGAAATAGTATACTAATGTATGTTGAAAAGCCTGCACAATAGATCGCCCAGCAAATTGTGTTTTATTATGTTGTAAGCTGTAGTAGTACATCCCTGCTTATCACACATACTGAAGGGAACAACTCTTCCTCCCGCCCCACATCAATATGTTTTCACACAGATGTTATCATCTAATAACACCAATCAACCCTGCTTAGAAAGGGTCACTGACTGCTACAGGAGATTATATGGCTTTCAGTATCCCTGGAGGTGGGGTGGTAATTATGAATGTGTCATGTAGAGAGACTGACAGCTGTGTCACTCTGGTAGGCCTGAATTCAGAATTATCAGATCCTTGGCCATTGTGTCTGCATTACTAGGGCTTAGGGTTTTCTGATCATGACTTGCTTTTGTCTTTTAACGATCCATACATTATAATTAAAGCTACTTGCCTGAGCCACCAAGAACAAGATAAAAAAACTATCCCATTCAGAATTGTTGTGCTGCTTGTGGGGTTGGCAATACAGTTGTGCCAGGCTCAGAAGTCCCACTGAAGTCGATGAGCGTTGACTGCAGAAACAATTCCTTATGTGGGAACCAGGGACTGAACAACAGTCTCAATGGCAGTGTACGAAAGAATATCTTCAGTGCTCCAGCAACCAATGGAATGCCTGTTTATTCTGACCGCAGTAGTTATGGATTGGACAAATACTGTATAGTTGGTTCCTATGATTTTGTAGGCTAGGTATTCATACTTGTTTTGGAAGGTTTCTATCAGAACAGCTTAAAATGCCATTTGCAGACAAGATAACTCAAGCACGGCATTCAGTAGTGATGGGACTCCAGAGGGAATTTTGGTTTCAGATTTATTAGTTTCAGTTCTTTATGAATTTTGGATCTCATTTTGGATTTTTCCGTTTCAGATCTTTTTCTAGCGTTGAAGTCATTAGGAACAAGCCCCAATGAAAAAAAAAAGAAAAAAGGGTGCAATGAAAAATAAATAAATAAATGGAACAGAATGAATTTAAAAGAACTGAAATGCCTAAACTGAAAAAATCCAAAATTCAGATTAATCCAAAACGGCAATTTTTTGACAATTTCGGTTCTGTCTGAAACCAAAATTCCCATCCGTAGTATTCAGAGTACCTATAAAACCTAGTATTCAGAATAATTATAAAACCTTGGGGAAAACCATTGTTTGACCCTCGCAAAGCCCATCCTTTACAGAGCTATGTCATCCTCATAGTAAAAGCTTTGTTAGAGCATTTATCTTATCTTCCATCTCAAATGATAGATTACCTCATATGTTCAAGAATACCATAGACTTCTCCCTTCCCTCCCCCAGCTTAAAAAAAAAACAAAAAACAAATGAAAATTTAGTTAACCCCTCTCTCTGGCCTACAGGCTTCAAAAATAAGAAAGAATGGTTTTCATCACAGCCATGTTTTGATTTCTTTAAAACTGATTCTCAGGGGGTTGGTGAGCAGTGAGAATGATTGTCTTTTTCAGAGTTATATCAGAGTAATAAGCGGAGGGACTTATCACAGATGCAGATCCAAAACTGAATGTGAAAATTACATTGCAGGTTTCATTAAATGTATTTTTTTCTTGATAGCTTCCATATAAAATATGCTTATTTTTTTCCAGTCTAGAGATGATTTTATATTTGTATTCCTTCCAAACTCAGCCTGAGAACTGTATGCCAAACCATTTTTTTCTTCCTCTTACAGTATCAGTTAGTAATAAGAGCTTCACAGTTAGAAGTAAGTGACATTTTTGCTGATGATACTTGAGGCAGAATAAAATCCAGCTCCTTCATAACATTATTGACTCTGTAGTGCAAAAAGTAAAGGAACTCTTTGTTTCCTTACTGAATAGCTGCATCCTGTAGTCCATTATTAATAGGAAGACTGTTATTTGTAGTTATCTATGGCCTTTTTGCATGGACCACCCCGCCCCTTACCCATGTGTGCCAGTGGGTGGGTGGAGAGGGGCATCTGTGCGACCGCTCCACGCACCTTGACCCATCGCCCACGCATGGAGCAACGGGTGCAAAGTGGATGCTCCGTGGGTGGAGATGGGTAGGCATCCGTGTAACACGTCACCCATGCATCGCCCACCCGCTGCGACCTCCACCCATCCCCCATGCACCGCCTGCCTATTCAAAAAGGGCCTATGTCTTTGTGTCTTCATTAGATTGTAAGACTGTCTTTATGTTATGTGTATCTGTACAGTTGCGTACGACTAGTAGTCCTATAGAAATTATGATGATTAGTAGTATGATTAGTAGTAGTTGTTGTTGATGAAGAAACAGCGCACATATGATTCAGGCATACAGGAAGTAGAACTCCTAAGCAAAAAGTTGTCATTTTACTGACAGGTCTACCATTAAAAACAGTTTTGTCATTAACTTCAAAGGGTACAGGATTGTAAAAATTGGTCTTGTTAATATAACTGTGCTTTAAATAGAAATGTGCAAAATATTTGCATTTTCAATTGGTTGAAGGGGAAAAAAAGAGCCTCAAGGAACATGAGGAACCACTGCATGAAGAATGATAATTCTAAGCAGTGGAAAGAAGATTTCATTGGCTTAATTTTAAATGATTGCTTATGTTTGTTTTGCATTTCATGTTAATGAACATAAATGTATGCAAACAAGATGTCAGCATGACTTAATTCCAGGTTCTGGTTGCACAAAATCCCTCGTCTATCCTTTACCCTTCCATAAGCAAGTAACAATGAACTGAAACAGATAGTAGATTTATTATTTGTGGGTACTATTTGCAGTTTTGGGTTGCCTTCTGAATAGTTAAATAAATCCCTAACCAAAAAGGGTGTTCACATATCTGTCTTTTGGGGTATTCCATTCCAGCTATTTTGGTTTTTCAGTTCAATTATTTTAGAGTTTTTATCATTTCCATATTTCAGTTATGTCAATTTTAGCAATTATAAGTGTGCAATAGTACAAATATAACTGAAAGAACGTAACTAAAATATCAAAATGACAAGAAGGAAGGAAGGACTGATCGGAAATAACCAAAATATGCACCCAAAAGAACAGAAATGAAGAACACTTATTATTCACTTTGTCATTTTTGGCTTGGGTTAGTAGATTTGATGGGTTTGCTTAGTTTTTTAAATATTCATTTCAGCTCTAGTAATAACACAGCATAGATTCAGAGAGTTGCTAAGTTTGTGTGTACATGGAAGGGAGATGGGGTTTTACAGTTGAATTCCTTTGTGTAACCACTCCTTCTTCCCTTCACTCTCATTGTCTCAGTCTCCATTTTGTCTTCATACTAGTTAGATGTAACTAAGGATCTGTGCCTGAGAAAGCTTAAGTAAAGTTCTGTTTTTTAAACCTTCAGCTTCATTTGTCCTTACTAATTGCAAATTAGTTATTACTCTGCAACAGGCTATGAGCCCAGACCTCTTCAGAACAGCCCAGAATAACCCTAAAGACTGGTAGTGAGCTGAAAGGAAAAGAGGCCCAAAGGAAACTCCCAGAGGAGGCCTACTAACTGTAAGTGAGCAGAAGAACAAGAATCCCAATCTGAGGGGAGTGAAGCAAGCATGGTCAGCAGCTCTGAATTAAAGCTTTCAGTCTGCAAGCTGAATAACACAAACTACCAGTTGTGGAAATTCAAAATAGAAATGCTCCTATACAAAGATGACCAGTGGGAGGTGATCACCACAGACCTGCAGCAAACCCTGAGGTATGGGACAGAAAGAACAGACAGGCAAAGGCAACCATAAGCCTGCTAGTAGAAGATGATCAGTTAATCCACATAAGGGAGGAGGCCACAGGGCATGTGGAATGCACTGCAGAAGCTGCATGAAAGGACCAGCTTGAACAGTAA
>QEPC01006353.1:4445358-4457019 GCA_003113815.1 Sphenodon punctatus
GACTCAAAGTCAGAAAGAAAGGAAGAGAGAGGACCAGGGGGACGGTAGATGACAGCAACACGTAGATGGAGGGGGGAGTAGAGGTGCACGGAGTGAGCCTCAAAGGTATGGAAGGAGAGAGAGGGGGGAGGAGAAATTGGTTGGAATTGACTGGATTTAGCAAGAAAGAGGCCCACCCCACCACTCCGTCCTACAGGGCAGGACTAGTGAGAGAAGGAGAGACCCCCACAGGAGAGGGTAGCAGGTGTGACAGAGTCCGAGGGAGTGATCCAAGTTTCAGTAAGGGCAAGGAGCTGGAGGGAGCGAGAAAGGAAAAGATCATGGATATAGGGAGCTTTACTGATAGATGAGCGACAGTTCCAGAGGGAGCAGAGAAAATAGTAGTTGATGAGGGGGGAGGCAAGAAATAAGGATAAGATTGGGAGAAGGGGAGCATCATGGTAGGCTAGAGACAGGAGGAATAGGGATAAGATTGGGAGAAGGGGAGGATCAAGGAAGGCTAGAGACAGGAGGAGTGGAAGGGGAGCAAGGTGAGAAGGTAGCCAAGGGAGAAAAGGATGTGTGGGGAAGGTTAGAGAGTGGTGATCGTTTGGGGGGAGGAAGAATCAGGGAAGAAAAAAGTAGAGGGAGAAAAAGATGGACAGGAAGGGGAGGAGGGAAAGAAAAGGTGAGAAAATAGGGCAGGCAATACAATAGAAAAGAAATGGAGAAAAATACCTGTATGGCGCGCGCCATAAGACGCACGCCTTTCGGCCCGCTGGGCGGTGGAGCTTGGGGTGGCAGAAAGGCCAAACCCCAGAAGAGTTGCGGTGTCCTCAAGCAATGACAGCCAAGGATGCTGGGAGCATATGCAGATGAGCTGCATCTTCACCAGTTTGCGGGGGGGAGAGGGTAGGTTCTGAGGGATGGGTTGAATAGGGAGAGGAGAGGGATCTCCTCACCTGCCTGCCTGCCTCTGGGGATGCTGGGCTCGGGGGTACCTCCCAAACTACCCACTCCTCCAGGCCTTTTTGGCCCCCTTGAGCGTTATCATGTTTGGGGAGAGGGAAGTGTTAATCAGGAGCCAGGGAGGGGAACCTTTTGGGGGGGGGAGGGGAGGAGAGTGGGGCAGCTACTGGGGTTGTGTTGGCAGCTACTGGGGTTGTGTTGGGTGGGGTGGGGATAGACCATAAGGGATTTTGGAAAAGACACTTTATTTATTTATTTATTTATTACATATATTTGCCGCCCCCTCATGCCCATGGCATCTCGATGCGGCTTAGAACACCAATAAAAACAATTTAAAGCAGCAACACAATTTAAAAACATCAAAAAAACACCTAAAAACCCACCACCCCTCCCCCACGATTAACCCACCCATCCCTTCCCCTCCTTCGAAGGCCTGGGAGAACAGCCAAGTCTTACAGGCTCAGTGGAAATCTAACAGACTTGGGGCCACTTGGTGTTGGTTCCTTTGTCCTACTCCTCCCACATCTCAGGATATCTGGGAGTTGAGGCAAGTAGGGCTCCTGATCTGAAAATGATACTACTTAAAATGAGACCGGCGGCCAGTAAACCATCTGTCATCCACAATTTGATTCGGGATGAAGCCGCCAACCTTGTAGTAGTAGTAGTAGTAGTAGTAGTAGTTAGGGGTGGGACTTGGGGCAAAAAAATGGTTACCAATTTTACCGGTTACCAGTTTACAAAAAACCAGTTTGCCCGATTAAAACTGGTATACCGGTACTGTTTTTTTTCTCATTGATTTCAATAGGGAACTGTCCCCATTGAAACCAATGAAAAAAACCCCCATATCTTCCCCTTCCCCCTCCCCGGGTGCGCGGGTGGAAGGGGGGACACCCCCCACCTGGATTTTTATTTTTATTTTATCCCGAAATCCGGCTGCTAGTGTGGGCTCCGGGCCGCCGATGCGCCGGTGACCCGGAGCCCGTACCAGCTGGTACTAGGTGATCCCTGGGGTGGGGGGTGGTTTAATACCTCTCACCCCAGGGATTGCCCTACCCCCCACCCTGATCTCCTTACTTGTCCTCCGGGTGGTAGCGGCGGCAGCAGCAGCAGCACGGCACGGGTCCGGGCGGCTTCAGCGCTAGTGGCAGCTGGCTTCCCTTCAGCAGTTCACTAGGCCTTCTGGAAGTTCAGTAGGCCTTCAGCAGTTCAATAGGAACCCGGAAGTTCCCCAGAAGGCCTAGTGAAGTGCTGAAGGGAAGCCAGACGCCACTAGCACTGAAGCCTCCCGGACCCGCGTCGTGTGACTGCCGCCATCACAACTCAGAGGACAAGTAAGGTGATCTGGGTGGGGGGTAGGGCGATCCCTGGGATGGAGGGTGTGTTAAACCACCCCCCATCCCAGGGATCATTCTGGCTGCTGCTGGTGCGGACTCCGGGTCACCACCGCCGGTGCGGCGGTGGCCCAGAGCCTGCACTAGCAGCCAGACTTTGGGTTAAAAAAAATTTTTAAATCCAGGCTGGGCAGGGTGGATGAGGGGTGTCCCCCCTTCCATCCACGCAGTCTGGATGGGGGAGGGAAAGTGAGTGGGGAGTTTGTTTGTTTGTTTTTTACATTGCAGCCATTCATTTCAATTGCCAAAATGTAAAAAAAATCCGGCACAGGAAACCAGTACCCCGAATTACCGGGTGAATCCGAAACTGCCGGTACAGCAAAATACCGGCAGTTTCGGATACCAAAATTCCCACCCCTAATAGTAGTAGTTATTTATTGTTTGACCATAGGTCGTAACAAAGCCAACCTTGTATGCATTACAGAGACCTGGCTGGATGAGGCATCTGGGCCAGTATTGTCCCAGATGGTGCTTACCAGGTACTTGGTGTGGCATCTTCTGAGGCTCAGGGATGGGGTGTGTGTGTGTGGAGTGGCCGTGATCTGTAAAGACGTCCTGGCCTTTCAGAAGTATCTGGTGCCTAACTCATCTGACAGAGAACGTCTTTACCTTTTGCTGGATTTAGCCAGCTGGATTTAGATTGTGGATCCTCTTGGTATACTGACCACCTCACTGCACAGTTGATTCCCTCACTGCTCTAATTGAACTGGTCTCAGAGATGGTGTTGAGATCACCTAGACTTATTGTCTTGGGTGATTTCAACATACACGCTGAGGCTAGCTTTTCTGGGGTAGAGCAGAAGTTTATGGCTGACATGATAACCATGGGACTATCCCAAATAATATCAGGCCCAATACATGAGGCAGGACACACATTGGGTTTGGTGTTTTATACAAGCCTAGAAACAGAGTTTTCGATTATCAGGGGTGGTGTTAGAATATCATTGTTGTGGTCGGATCATTACCTCCTAAAGGCCCAGATCCCTGCCCTCCTATGACCTCGTTGGGGTGGTGGATCAGTTAGGTTGGTCTGCCACTGGAGATTGGTGGATCCAATTGGTTGTCAGAACTCTCTGGGAGGTATACCCTCTGACCTTGACGGCTGCTCTGTCGATGACCTGGTTGCCTTGTGGAATGGCATCTTCACCATGTCCATTGACATGGTTACACCCAGATGTCCACTCCCACCACTTTGTTGGCACAGGACTCCCTGGTTTATGGAGGACCTGAGGTGGTTGAAGGGGGAGGGTAGGCAGATAGAGCGCTGGTGGTGCTCGACCTATGCTGAAGCCAACCGACTGTGGCATAGATCATTTGGGGTAGAAAATATATTGAAATGACAGAGTAGATCGAGCTGGTGGTGGGGCTGGCTCTCTGTGTTAAAGAGCGCATTGAGTCAAGTAGATTAAAATTTTACATGAAGGGAACTGTACTCTGGAATCTCTATGAACAGAAATTCCATGCGTAATGGGGACGTGTATAGTAGTGGGGCTATACAATCGTCCCTCTGACCAGGATGGTGAGACTGACTATAAAATGCTTGCAGAGGTTAGACAAGCTACCAAAGTCAGTAACATAATAATAATGTGTGATTTCAATTATCCCTATAATTTCTCCTGCATGTTTGCTGTTACATCCTGAACTTTCTGTGTGTCTAAATCACTCACCCAGATCATAAACATCTGGCTCTTTGAACTTCTGCATAGAACTTCTCCCAGAACCTTTGTATGTAAAAAGTTCATAAACTGCTTTNTTGCAGCCTGCCTGAATCATACAGCGCCCTCATAAATGCCTTAGAGACAAGGCCTGAGGCAGATCTAACACTGGAATTTGTAAAAGGGAGACTCATGGATGAATTCCAGCGCAGGAAAGAAATCATGCAGGAGAATCAGGGACAGGATAAGGAAACTGCCCTGAGAATTGGAGATAACAGGGCATGTTTTCGGTGCAAGAAAGAGGGACATCTAAAGAAAGACTCCTTCATATGGAAGGCAGAACAACAAAAGCGATCTCCACAAGTGTCTAAGCAAAGGGCTAAGGCTACAACCAGTGACACAACCACAGAACAGTGGAGAGGATGTTTTAGAGCAACAAAGACCAACTCATCACAGGACTGGTGTGTCGACTCTGAAGCCACAAGTCACATGACCAGCAACAAGAGCTTTTTCATGGAAGTAGTCCCAAGCAACAAAGAAGAGAGATACCTTGCTGATGGAAGCAGCAGAAGGTATTGGCAAAGGAATTCTAAGTTGCAACAAGCCACATGGAGGCACACTAGCAATACCATTAAAGGATGTGCTGTACGTACCTGGCTTAGAGGGAGGACTCCTATCCATTAAACACCTAACAGAGAAAGGGCTCACCGTCAAGCTCCGAGGTAATGAATGCACAATCCAAAAGGGGACAAGGGTCCTAGCCAGAGCCTATGCAGATTAGCACCTGTATCGCTTGAGTGCAACCAAGGAACAAGCAAAACTCACTGCACATGAGCAACACAAGGACTGCATTAATCTGTGGCATCGATGCCTGGGTCACAGGCACCCAGAAAGTATAAAGGAACTGCAAAGACAGCAGCTGATAAAAGACCTGATAGTAACAGCATGTTCCTTGACCATGAGACGTGAATACTGTATCAAAGCTAAAGCCACCAGAGCAACGCTCCCCAAGTTAAGCCAGACAAGAACCTCCAAGCAACTTGACCTCATACACAGCGATGTGTGTGACCCCATGAAAATACCCACACCTGGAGGGAACAGATACATAGTGACCTTCATAGATGACTATTCAAGATACTCAGTCACGTATCTCATGAAACATAAGGATGAAGTACTGGAAAAATTAAGGGACTACATAACCATGATAAGCAACAGATTCCAACGCAAGCCGCTCACAGTCAGATCTGACAACGGAGGTGAATACACAGGAAAGAGAGTTGAAGACTTTCTGAGAGCCCACGGGATAGAGCACCAGAAGATGGTACCATACATGCCCGAGAAAAATGGGGTAGCTGAAAGAAAGAACAGAACCTTAACAAAAATGTTCAGGTGCATGTTGACTGACTCTGGACTGCCAGAAAAATATTGGGGCGAGGCAGTAGTTACGGCAACATATCTACAGAACCGACTCTACTCAAGAACAGCAAGTAAAACTCTGTATGAACTCTGGTATGGAGAGAAGCCTCATATGGGACACATCAAAGTGTTTGGATGCAAGGCATACGTGTACATTCTGGAAGAGAAACGCACCAAACTACAAAACTAAGCTGTGAAAGGGATTCTTGTTGGATACAGCGAACACTCCAAAGGTTACAAATCAAATCAAATCAAATCAAATCAAACCTTTATTGTGCTGGCCACTTGGCCATGACAAAATATCAGATTTACAAAGAAAAATAAGTAAAACAAACAGCATAATACCGATATTAAGCATATCATACAACCTTACAAATATGTGAATATACGGATACTAAACTTATACATTACACTTCTCACTCATTCACCTGAGGCAGAAGTCAGGGAGCAAAATTCAGTTTCATATCAGCCCGAGCTTGGTCTATCAGGGCCACTTTCTTTTTCCTTGTGATTTCCATAATATAGGCGAAGCGGGCAAGAACCTTTTGAAGCTGGGGATTTNTGAAGGGGGAGGGTAGGCAGATAGAGCGCTGGTGGTGCTCGACCTATGCTGAAGCCAACCGACTGTGGCATAGATCATTTGGGGTAGAAAATATATTGAAATGACAGAGTAGATCGAGCTGGTGGTGGGGCTGGCTCTCTGTGTTAAAGAGCGCATTGAGTCAAGTAGATTAAAATTTTACATGAAGGGAACTGTACTCTGGAATCTCTATGAACAGAAATTCCATGCGTAATGGGGACGTGTATAGTAGTGGGGCTATACAATCGTCCCTCTGACCAGGATGGTGAGACTGACTATAAAATGCTTGCAGAGGTTAGACAAGCTACCAAAGTCAGTAACATAATAATAATGTGTGATTTCAATTATCCCTATAATTTCTCCTGCATGTTTGCTGTTACATCCTGAACTTTCTGTGTGTCTAAATCACTCACCCAGATCATAAACATCTGGCTCTTTGAACTTCTGCATAGAACTTCTCCCAGAACCTTTGTATGTAAAAAGTTCATAAACTGCTTTTCTCCAGGCAGCTGTGGTCACTTGATTTCCATGGCAGCCTGTCACATCTACACCTGTGGCTACTTTAGGCTGTCTCAGGGCAGTGTGTGTGTGAAGAATGCATCAGGAACTTACTTGTGGACTTGTAAACCCAGAAGATTGAAAGACCAGCATTTTAAGGTGTGTGTAAAAATGCCCATTGACTGGGTGAATGTGTCCTCTGAGTGTGATATGGAGGTAATGTTTCTAGATGCTATAAATGACTGCTTCTTGGAGCAGCTGATCCTGGAACCAATGAAAGGAGGAGTTACTTGGGGTCTAGTCCTAAGTGGAGTGAAGGACCTGGTACAAGGGGTAACAGTGGTGCAGCTGTATGGCAATAGTGATCATAACATAATCAAATTTGGAGGAGAATGGTAAACAAAACTACCACAGTAACATTTATATTTTAAAAGGGAGGCTATGCTAAAACGAACTAGTTATAAGGAAGTTAAAAAGAGCAGTGACAAAGGTTAAATGTCTGCAAGAGGCATGGAGGCTATTTAAAAACATCTTGGAAGCCCAAATTAAATGAATTCCAAAGGTTAAAAAAAGGTAGCAAGGGGACCAAACGCCTGCCAGTGTGGCTAAATGGTGAGGTGAAGGAGGCCATTAGAGAGCCCCAAAGGTGTCTTTTTAAAAAATAGAAAGCTAGTTTTAATGAGAAAAATAGGATTGAGCATAAGCACTGGCAAATTAGATGTCAAATGCTTTACAAGGCAGGTCAAGATAGAATTTGAAGAGGGACTCTCTAAAGAAGCAAAAGCTAATAATAAAAACTTTAAGTACATCAGAAGCAAGAGGTCTGCTACAGAGTCAGTTTGGGGCATTAGATGACATGGGGATAAAAGGGGGACTCAGGGAGGATAAGGCCATTGCAGAGAAGCTGAATGAATTATTTTCTTTGATCTTCACGGCAGAGGATGTTGGGAGATAAACCACGGCAGAACTGTTCTTTGTAGGTGATGAAATGAAAGAGCTGTCACAAATTAACGTGAATCTGGAAGAGGTTCTAGAGCACATCGACAAATTAAATAGTAACAAATCACCAGGGCCAGATGGTTTACACCTCAGAGTTCCGAAGGAACTCAAATATGAAATTGCAGACCTACTACTGGTAATTTGTAACCTATCGCTAAAATCTGCCACTGCACCCGGGGATTGGAGGGTAGTGAATATAACACTGATATTTAAAAAGGGCTCCAGAGGTGATCCTGGAAACTACAGACCAGTGAGCCTAAGATCTATGCTGGGCAAAATGGTGGATGGAAACTATTATTAAAAACATAATTATGAGGCATTTTCATAAACATGGCTTAATGGGGACGAGTCAACATGAATTTGCAAAGGGAAGTCATGTCTCACTAAACTTTTTGAATTTTTGAGGGTGTGAATAAGATTGTGGATAAGGGGGAGCCAACTGATATAGTGTATCTATACACTAGATTTTCAAAAAGTGTTTGATATGGTCCCTCATGAGAGACTTGAGGAAATTAAAAAGCCATGGGATAGGAGACAGTGTCCTATTGTGGACTAGTAACTGGTTAACGGATAGGAAACAGAGAGTAGGAATAAATGGTCAGCTTTTACAATGGAGAGAAGCAACTAGGGTAGTGCCCCAAGGATCTGTACTGGGACCAGTGTTTTTTAATGTATTCATTAATGATCCTGAAAGGGGAGTGAGGTGATCAAATTTGAAGACAACACAAATTTATTCAAGGTACTAAAAATAAGAGCAGACTGAGGAGAATTGCAGGAGGGATCTTGAGAGTCTGGGTGACCGGGCATCTAAATGGCAGATAAAATTTAATGTGGACAAGTGCAAAGTGATGCACGTAGGGGAAAACAATCCAAACTTTATGTACACAATTGCTGGGTTTTAAATTAGGAGTTACCATTCAGGAAAAGGACCTTGGAGTCATTGTGGGACAATACATTGAAATCCTCAGCGCAGTTTGCGGTGGCCATCAAAAAGTGAACAGAATGGTAGGAATTTTTCATAATGGGATAGGGACTACAACTGAAAAGAAACATAGTGCCACTATATAAAATATATATAATTGGTATGAAACGGTTTCCTGTATGAAGGAGAGGCTGGATAGGTTGGGACTCTTCAGCTTGGAGAAGAGATAACTGAGAGGGGATATGACAGAACTTTATAAAATCATGAGTGGTGTGGAACAAGTTAATTAGGAACATATGCCTTAGGCATATGGGGCGACTAAGAAATGCTTAAAATAAATGATAATAATTAATTAATAATAAATAGTACTAGAACTAGGGTACACTCAATGAAACTAACAGGTAGCAGATTTAAAACAAATAAATGAAGGTATTTATTTATTTATTTATTTATTTATTTATTCACTCAACGCACTATTAAGTTGTGGAATTCGTTGTCAGACAACGTGGTCAAGACCAGTAGTACAGCTGGGTTTAAGAAAGGGTTGGAAAAGTTTCTGGAGGATAGGTCCATTAGTATCTAGGTTTGTGGAATGTAAGCTCTTACTGTCAGGAGCTGGGAATGAACAACAGGGAACTGATCACTTAATTGTAACCTGTTGGGTCCTTGTTCCAAGCGACCGAGACTGGTCGCTATTGAAGACAGGTGCTGGGCTCAATGGACGATTGGTCTGACACAGTACGGCACTACTTTTGTTCTTATGTTCTTATATCTGAAAGACCACCTGTCCTTCCATGTCCCATTGCAACCCCTACGGTAGGCCAAGGATGCCCTTTTGCGGGTTCTGTCTGTTGCTCTTGTGTGTGGGGTAGGGGTGTGCAGGTAGGGTGTGGTTCTCGCTTGCTGCCCCAGTTTTATGGAATTCCCTTCCCCGTAGGTTTGCCTGAGCCTCTTTTGGAGGCAGTGTAAGAAAATTGTAGTTGAAAGAGCATTTGGTGGGCAGGGATAAGGGTTGTTTAGGTTACCAAGTAGGGTTGTGGGGTGGGTAGGAGGGAGTGTTTTATTTTATGAATTTTATTGTTTTTATTAATTGTAAGCCACCCTCAACCTCTGTTGGAAGGGCAGAGTATAGATTTGAAAAATAAATAAATAAATAAATAACTTCAAATGTTTTTTTTTTAGTTTATTTCTTGTACTGTACTGACCATCAGCCATGACAGGTAAATCATATAATTCAAATGGAAATTAGATAAATTCTTAGACGATAGAGCTATAAACAGCTTCTAGTTGGGACTTAAACCTCTGGCTACTGATAGTTGAGTGTTGTTAGTAGGTGATGGGTCACACCCCCATGGCCTATACACGTACTTCTCTTGAGCTTCTGCAGCTGGCCATTGTCAGAGGCCGTATGCTGGGCTAGATGGACCACTGATCCCACCTGGTATGTCTATTCTTTTGTTCTTATGTGTGTATTTAACATTGGAAGTTTCAGATTGAAAAGCCTCACAAAAGATGTGTTTGGAGAGGGATTTGAAGGAGAGAATTTAAAATGTCCATTAAAATGTCTTTAAAATGTATGATAAAAACTAATGTGCTCATCCAGAAGATGGAGACAAAATAGTTTGCATGTATCTTTCATTCTCTTACCAACAGAAGTTGTTCTAATAAAAGCTTTTATGCCACAGAGGGCCTTTCATCAGGCAAGTAAAAAGGCAGAACTATGTTTTTACTTGCTTGAGAAAGGATCCTACGTGGCCTGAAAGCTTGTTTACTGCCACCAATAGAAGCCAACATGACAATCATACTCTAATTCAAAAGGTGACACCGGGATTTGTTCAGCTTTTGTCGAACAGCTTCTGGACATGCTGGGGAAAATGCTCTTCTTTTATGTGCTCAGGTCTAAACTGGACATATCCTTTGGACAGTTTCCCGCTACTGATCGTTTGGAATCTTTACGAACTAATTAACTTTGAATGTGTTTCCACTCTCGATTATTCTCTTACTGCAGGTAGAATCACAAGAATCCTATTTAACAATGATAAACGGCTACAGTAACCTAACTTGTTAAGTTTACACACTCAAATATTTATGGACAGCAAACCTGAGTCTGAGTTGTATGCTAACCCAATTGGGAGAAGTCTAGCTGCATCATGCAGAGAGTAGAATATTGGAGTTGAAATCATGTGGATTTATGTGAATCATACATCAGAATATTTTCCTGATATGTGCATGAGAATTAAACAGAACAGAAATTACTTTCACAAAATGTGAAGAAAAAGTGAGGCCCTTTTCACACAGGTGCCCCCTCTCCCCCCGCACATGTGTGTGGGTGGGGGAGACGCCCATGTGAATGATGGGGGCGAGGGGGGATAGGTGGGTGTCCGTGCTTCGATGCCCAATGCTCCATGCGTGGAGATGGGTGGAGGTGGTTGGGGGTCTGTGGGAATGCATCCCAACTGCACCACCCACCGCGGCCCATGTGGAAAGGGCCTGAGTGTTTTACATCGGTTGGGAAGGAGGGTTATCTTTCCATGTGGTATTCTTGTCATGGAATTAAAAGGTGTGCCACAAGCTGGCAGTAACAGCACAGCTTGGTGGCACACACATTGGTTTGGGACACAACTGTTATTTTGCAGCCCTGAAAGCCGCAAAATGCTGCCAAATCTATTACTGCTCTTGGAACTGAATCACTTGGTGACAGCAAATATGAGTTGACAAATAAGGCTGTATTAGAGCCGACCTTTTATGCGGCATGTGCCTTTTTTGGATTGTTGACTATTTATTTATTTTTTTATTAAAAAAAGAAGAATAGAGGAGTATCCAGTTAGATCTGAATAAGGAAAAGCTAGTGGCTTAGTGAACCAGAATATGGCAAGCATTTCATATATAGGGGCATGGAAAAAAATGCCTCACCTGGCTTTTAGGGAAAAATAGATGAGTACAGTATATCAAGGAAGAATTAATTGTAGAGCGGTTGCTCCACATACAGAGATAACCCATGCTTATAGCCTGGTCTTCATTTCTGAAGGAAATGAAGCAAACCCCTCTTACAGCCCTGTGCTCCCTTTGGTAATAAACACTTAAAGTAGAGAAGTACCAGATATAAATTCTGCAGTTTTGTCTTCATGTAGAGCTCAGCGGGCATCAGGAATGAACCGCCAATATCTCCTCAGACATTGGTTCTTTTTACACGAGACGCTCCCACACATAGACACCCATCGTCCATGTGGGAGAGCATCCCATATAAATGTGG
>QEPC01006353.1:4493491-4504262 GCA_003113815.1 Sphenodon punctatus
AATTAATTAATTAAATAAATAAATAAGTTGTGAGTTTCTTATATACAGAATGTTCTGTCAGAGGCAAAGGTTTATTAAAGAGAATATATATACTTTCCAGATATGTACATTGCTCTTTGGCAATCAAGAAGAAAAAAAAAACAGAAGCATTTTGCCACTCTGATCCTTGTCCAGTATCCTGATTTTCATTACTCACGTCACTTCTATTGAAAGGAGTTTTCTCTGAATTAGAACTACAGGAGGCCCATAGCTTAACTCCATTGTACTTCATTACCCTCTCCTTTAAAATAAGCTAAAGTGTTTGGGGTTGGGCTTTTTTTTGTTTGTTTGTTTTTAATTTGTCGTGTTCTGCTTTAATTGCTATAAAGGTAAAAAATGGTTTGTAAAACAAGCGGCAGTAAAAAGTTGAGCCAAATCTACAGGGGTTCAAGGCACTAAAAAATCTTAATTGGCTGATGTTGTTTTTTTTACTACTTCTGATTTGGTACAACTGGAGACATTGGGTTTAATGGGGTTTTAAAGTAGCATTTTAATTGTAGTTTTATTGTAATTTTACACATTCTGGACAAAACCATACAAAAGGCAAAAGAAGCTTTGAAGATCTGAGATTCCTATTCATTCACTCATTTGTTGCAATTTAAATGGAATGACCCCATAAAGTTTGACTAGTTCATAACTGTGACTGAAAAAAACCCTAACAATACTCTCTAGATGATTTTGTGGTAAGGACCTTGAGTCTTATACTTAATCATGTCTGCCAGCTCCAGGCATTCAAAAGTCAGATCCTCAAAATCACAGCCACAAGACTCAGAATTAACTCACTAGAATTGGCCGGCCCGGTTATGCAAATGGAGTTTAAAACAGACACCCTCTGTGCAGAGCCAGAATAATGTAAATGACACTCAGACCCTGTATCATCTGAAGAGTATGTTGGGTTTTAATGTGGTAATTTCTTTCCCAAAAGCAGGAACAAGAGACGAGTTATACCATTCTGAGAGCAAGAGGCACCAATGTTACCATCAGTGGCCTCAAACCTGACACCACTTACATCTTCCAAATTCGAGCCCGAACAGCAGCTGGATATGGGACCAACAGCCGCAAGTTTGAGTTTGAAACCAGCCCAGATTGTATGTATTAGCACAGAGGATTTTTAATGTTTCCCTTCCCAATTTCAGTGGCTTGTTTCATTCCGTTTTGGTTCAGCAAATGTGATTCATTATTACTATTTATGATCTGCCTTTCTGGGATAATATTACTATATAATTTTATATTTAATCATTAACTTTGAAATGTGCTGTTAGGAGTGTACCATAAATAGTGCAGGTAATATTTCTTCTCTCCTCTGCCCTATCTTATTCTTATTGCCGTAATTAATTCAGTTCTACGCTAGACGGCAGCTCCTGCTGAGAAAGGAAGTGTGATATTGTAACCAACCGACAATGTCATAATATTTCAAAATTGTTGCTTAACCCCATGGGCTATAAAAACTCCATGTTACAAAAGATCTATCATCTAATTTTTTTCTCTAGGTCCATAGGTCATCATTTTCATCAACTCTGAGAAACATAGCTTCTTTTCCCTAGTCACCAATGGGGTGGAGCTGGTATGTTCAGGAGAGTAAGGAAGATCATTTGGTTAAGTCACGGGTCCTGAAGATAAAGTAGTTCAAATGATATTTTTTATTAGACCAACTTCTGTTTCTGAGAATAAGCAAGATTTTGGCCAGAGGGCTTTTCCTCAGGCATCTGATTATTCAGTACCAACATTGCAACCACGTTCTTTTCAGAAGTCATGGAATTCAAATTGTATGGTCTTTGGACAAGCCATTTTATGCCCTCTACGTCAGTTAGTTCATATATAAAATGAACACAGTGGCCAATTTTACATGGCCCCGCAGAGTGGGGTGCCCGTGTTCGTGCCGGTGCATGCACGGTGGGTGGGTGGGACGTGCATACGGGCGCACATGCATCCCCACACGCCCACACCCATCAACACGCACGGAGCAACCTCCATTTTTGTGGGTTGCTCTGTGTGTGTTCATTAGTGGGGGGTGAGTGGGAATGCATGTTTGGCAGGCGCACCCATGCACACCCACTCATCGCGCACGCTCCCACCACGTCTTTCACACAGGACTCACCTACTCATGAAAACCCAGTTATCTGAGTGGGTGCATCTTATGAGGAAAAGTTCAATAATACTTGTTGACTGAACACAGCAATACAGTAGTTAACCATTAACTTATATAATTTGGTTTGCAAATTTTGGAGAGAAACTCAATAGAAGTACACAGCAATAAAAGCCTATTATTTATTGTGTTAGAAAGTGCTTGTCACACTTGACGCTGAACTTATTAAGACACTTTCTACTGGTCAGTTTAGTGGTGGATTTTCTTCAGAACTGGAAAACTTTCAAAAATATCTGATTTGGAAATGCAAAGTAATTTTGATAAACATTCGATATCGATATTTCAGAAAAACAATTTTCTTTGCACAACTGGGAAAAAAATGTTTTCAAAATGTTCATTCTCTTCCTGAACCAAATTTAATTTTTTAAAAAAATGTTACTTTTCAGTCAGCTGTACTATATATAGCAAACTGTTCTTTAGCCTCATAATTGCATAATGAAATAAATAACAAAATGGTTTGCAGAAACACATATTTAATGTTAGACATATACACCGAGTGTAACTCTCTCTGGTACCAAGGGTTAGTCCTCCACCAGTGCAGCTCTTTAATGAATTAATGCATAGGTCTTATATAGAGATGGATTACATCCAGACAATATAAAACCATTATCTAGCATTAAAAGCTCCAAGAGAAAATAAATCATTTTTAAAAGATGTTATTAATATAAGCCAACCAAAAAAATGAATTGCTCTGTGTTAAGGCAATGTGCTAAATATCCTATCTTAAATGAGTGTTTGGATTGGAACTATAGGGACATCTCACATAAAGAGTACACAAATTAACTTGAATATGGAGACACTAACTCTTTATTTCTGTTTGGAACAAAAATTATGATAACCCAGGCCCTAAATCAATCCCTGATTTGGGAACACATTTAATAATATGCTTATGTTCTCTGTCAACTCAGGATCTTACCAGGGTTCTGTGATTACCTTCAAAAGACTCTGTCTCAACAAAATATTTACTCTGTCAGCACCATTGTTTACACTGAAAACTAAAGATGACACTTTTTTGTGGGGGGAGTTACAAGTGCTCAGTACCTTTAAAATTAGATTACTTATTTTAAAAGGTAAGCATTGACATTATGACATCCATCCATATTTGAGGTGAAACACTCTTCTTCTTACAGTGTAAGACTTACACTATTCTTGAAAACAGGTTTGTTTTTTTGGTGAATTTTTTCTTTTTTTTTAGAAATAGCAGTATCGAGTTTCTTTGGGCGTTAAGAAATATGATGGGGACGCACTGTGTCCTGCTTTGGCTCATGGGCCACTATCAAGTTTTTAAAGAGGCATCCAGATGTTTGCCCCGGAGTTTCCCCGGACATGATGGCAGCTATCCCGGACTATCAGTCCAGAGATCTCTGGAGTAACAGCCCAACGTAGCCACTACCGTGCCTGGGGAAAAGCCTGCGCAACCACGCTACAGCAGTCTATTACATGTGGCAACCCACTATCATGTGGTAGCCCGCTGTTCTTGGCCCAGTCCAGAGTGAGCCCCATGAAGGGTGGCCATGGTGGCCATCAAAGCTGCCTGTCATAGGTGCAGCATGGGGACAGGGGCGGGGCCAGCCAGCTGGCTGAACATTCATGTGGCACCCTGCCCCCCAGGCCTGGCTGCATGAATGTTTGTTCTGTGGCTGGAACCAGTCCTGAACGGGGTGCAAGAGGCACCCCA
Source organism: Sphenodon punctatus (assembly GCA_003113815.1). Taxonomy (NCBI): domain Eukaryota; kingdom Metazoa; phylum Chordata; class Lepidosauria; order Sphenodontia; family Sphenodontidae; genus Sphenodon; species Sphenodon punctatus. The sequence continues at coordinate 4,497,355 of QEPC01006353.1, forward strand.
GTCTGGATCAGTCTGTGATGGCAGCACTCCGCCATCAAGTATGTTTTTATCCATTATCTCAGGGTGAAAAAGATGTGCCACCAAAGAGGCATTGCCCTGGCCTGCCCCATGGAGGGCCACGGCAGCTGCCATTCCCAGGTAGGCGGGCAGCACGGCACAGATGTGCCTGCTACCCCGGTAGCTGAAGAGTCGTCCCACTGCCCCCATGCTCTGAGTAGGGTGAGGGAGCACAACAAACATGCATGCAAGTAGTACTCCCCCCGACCCTTGCCATGCCATAACCACTCACTCCTACTGGACTATCTTCATTCCCTGGGCTTCTGCAGCTCTGTCCTTGACTGGTTTTCCTCCTACCTCTCTGACTGCTCCTTCAGTGTGTCTCTTCCAAATTCCACCTCCTCCTCCCTCCCACTCTCGGTAGGGGTTCCCCAAGGCTCTCTCCTGGGCCCTCTCCTCTTCTCTATCTACACCCTGTCCCTGGGCAAATTCATTGCCTCCCACGGCTTCCAATACCAACTTTATGCTGACAACACTCAACTCCATCTCTCCACCGCCTCTCTTTCCCCTTCTGTCCAAGCTCGCCTCATCAACTATCTCTCTGATATCTCCACCTGGATGTCCCAATGCCAACTCAAGCTCAACATGGCTAAGGCTGAACTCCTTATCTTTCCTCCCTTCCCTTCTTCCCCCTCTTCTCTATCCATCCTTATTGATGGTGTCACCATCCATCCTGTTCCCCAAGTCCATAGCTTGGGCTTCCTCTTCAATACTCACCTCTCCTTTAAACCTTACATCGACTCTGTTGCCAAGTCATGTCACTTTGCCCTCCATAACATTGCTCGGATTCGCCCCTTTCTCTCTATCTTCTCAGCCAAAACCCTTGTTCATGCTATGGTCATCTCCCGCCTTGACTACTGCAGCCTCCCCCTTGCTGGCCTCCCCCGATCTCATCTGTCCTCCCCCCCTTATCTCCATCCAAAACTCCACTGCTAGGGTCATCAACTTGGCCCGTCATTTTGACCACGTGCAGCCTCTTCTCTCCTCTCCTCTCCTCTCCTCACATCACTGGTTCCCCCACCCCCAACGCATCCTTCACAAACTCCTGGTATTTACTTACAAAGCCCTTCACAGCCTGGCTCCCCCTTACCTCTCAGCCCTAATCTCCCTACACACTCCTACATGCACTCTCCGCTCCTCCTCTGCCCCCTTCCTTGCTCTCCCTCGTCTCCCTGCTACCCTAACTGCCTTCATCCCTTCTCCCTTGCTGCCCCCCATTCCTGGAACTCCCTCCCTGCCCACATCCGCCTTGCCCCCTCCCTCTGCTCCTTCAAATCCCTCCTCAAAACTCACCTCTTCCTCGCTGCCTTTCCCGACACTTGCTAGAACTTTCCTCTCGCCATTTACTGTCAGCCCTCCTCCCCGGACTCCTCCCTAACTGCAACCAAGCCAAGCACGTGCACCTGAGACTTCGCATCCGCTTGAATGTTATTTATCCCTTGTCTCTCCCTATGTCCCCTCTCTTTGTCTCCTCCCTCTGAGTCTTTTAGATTGTTGAGACTGCATCAATCTCATTGTTCTGTAAAGCGCCAGGTACACAGCTGGCGCTATACAAGTGCTAATAATAATAATTAATATAATGATGGGCAGTCATGGCAACCATTCATGGTGAATGGCTATGGCAGCCTCTGCTATGTGGTGGGAATAGGCAAGGCCAAACAGATGTGTGATCCCACTTTGGACTACGTGGATGCCCCTTCCCTAGGATGCACCTTGGAGATTTTCCGTAGGATGCATCCAGGGCCAGTCACCTATCCGCCCCAGGGCAGCCTCCAGCCCAACATCTAACGGTGCGGGAACAGATGAGTGGGTGAGTTCAGGGCCTATGTGGGCCATAGTGGGCCAACACAAGCCATCATCATGTCTGTTTTTACTGAGAGGGAAGCAAAGTGGTTTGAATTATATCTTTTATTGGACCAACTGCTGTTGGAGGAAATAAGCAAGCTTTTGGGCCAACCAGGGCCCTTCCTCGGGCATGTAACATAGCCAGTCAAAATTACATAAAATGAGAAAATACAGGGCAGTATATAAAAGGCAGGAAAGGGTGGGGTTAGATAACACAAGATGACTAGTATTTGCTAAGTTTGGCCTGAAAGCTTTCTTATTTTCACCGACAGTGGTTTGTCCAATAAAAGATATTATTTGAACCACTTTGCTTCCCTCTCTGTAACTTGGGACCAACATGGCAACCACACAATCTGTTTCTTTTTACCCACTGACACCCCATGCAACACACAAACTCCTATCCAATGCTCAGCCCTAATTAATTTGTCAACAGTGTGAATATGGGAAGAACAGAAATCCCAAAGCTATTACTAGGGCTGAAACTTGATCTTGGTTTTCTCTCAATTCTCGTTGAGAATCAAGCTTCTTGATGACAATTGAGAAAAAAATTAGAATTGAGAAAAGGCCCAATATCGAAACTTTCTTATTGTGATTTTATTTTCTCAATTTATTCACCGGAGCCATGTGTGTTGCGTTTCACACCAAGTCTTTTGTCCACTTCTGTCTGTCTGTCTCTGTTTCCTCTCTTCTCACCTCTCTTCCCTTCTCTGCTCTCTTCTCTCTTTGCGACTGGGGAAAAAACAATTAAAAAACCTGTGCATGCAAAAAATGTCTGCCAGGGCATTCTGTGCATGTGCAGCCCTGTTGCAAAATGGTGGCAACACTGCAGGCACCATTTTGGAAAAGGGCTGTATGTGTGCAGAACAGCTTGGTGGCTATTTTGTGTATACATCATTCTCTTTTCCTTTTAAGACAGATTCTAGAGAGAATCTCGCACCATTAGTGAAATCTCAGTGAGATCTCACTAACGATTCTCTATTCTCATGAGAATCAAATCAATCCTCGTCTCAGCCCTAGCTATAATATAAGTCAGGATTAGACCTCAGATTCTTTAGCAGTTTTACTCATAGGTTTCTAACAGGGCATGAGTTTCTGAGGTTTAAGAAATGTTCTGTGCAGTGACTAATATATCACAAAAAAATAAACAGAGAAACTGAGCAGCCAGCCAAATGGCCTTGTACTTGACATGTTTGAAATTTTGAGAATTAGGAGCCCTTTTTCTAGAAAGGGGTTTGAGGTTCTTGTTTTAAAATTACTAAGCTGCAAATGCCTATTTTGGTGACCTTCAAGCTTTACAATAAACAGAAAGTACAACAAAAATCATTTATAGCAAGAAGTGTGCGACAAGAGAACAAAATCACTTGCACTCTTTTCATATTGTTTTAAACTTGATGATGATGCTATTGTCAGATAAACAGAATGAAAGTATCCAATAGCTGTGCAGGAGAAGTAACAGATCATAGCTAAAAAACATATATCACAATAATATGCGTGAGTTTTAAGTTGATAGAAAAGTAATTGTCCCACAATTCCTAGACTACTAAGGCCACACAAGCACTTTATACATCTTATTCTATAAAACAGAGTTAGCCTTAAGTTAGAAGTTTTTCCTGATGATGAGATGTTTTTGCTGCATTTATTTATACTTTCCTTCTCTGGCTGAAAACAGACGTGATGGCAGGGAGGCGGCACCTTGGTCTACCCAGGGCGAACCACTGCAGCCGCCACTCTTCTGGTTGATGGGGAGGTGGTTGGTGGGGAAGACTGTTCACGCATGCAGCCCTCCTTCCGTAACCCAGGTGTGGGGACTACCATTGCAGGTCCCTGCACACCATGGTTCGGCCTGAGGAACTGTTCATATGGGACAGCACTCCCGGGCTAATGTTTCTCAACAGGATGGGGCCCCAGGAAGAACTGCCTCTAAACAGCTGATATGGGGTGCTCCTGGAGGCTCCTCCCATGAGCTGTTTGGTGTGTGCAACCAGCCCACCAAATAGCTGATGGGGACGCCCCTACCACCCACCCCCGGCCTGTGTGGTGCACTCACCCAGCTGCCAAACAGCTGATGGGGGTGCTTCTCCTGAGCTCCCCATGATGATTGATGTATGCACTCAGCCCACCAAACAGCTGAAGTGGGGGTTGCTCCCATCAGCTGTTTGGTAGGCTGCGTGTATGCAGCAAACAGCACATGGGAGCCTGAGAGGAGCGCCCATTAGCTGTTTGGTGGCTGGGTGCACAAAACAAGCTGCTAATGAGGGACTCCAGAGAAGCGCCCCTGATCAGCTGTTTGGCGACTGGGTGCATGCAGCAAGCCGCTGATGGGTGGCCCCAGGTATGCCCCCTCTGATCAGTTGTTTGGCCGGCCAGGTGTGCACACCAAACAACTAATGGGGGCGGGGGGGACTGGAGTAGTATGCTCACCTGCCCCTACTGAACAGCTGGTTGGAGGGGCCTGGAGGAGTTCGCACCCAGAACTGCAGCCCCCCCATCAGATCAGCTGTTCAGTGGGGCTAGGTAAGCACACTTCTTCAGGCCCCCCAATTAGCTGCTCGGTGGGGCCAGGTGAGAGTGCTCCTCCATTCTCCCCATCAGTTTCCATTTCAAATACAATGAAAAGTCAAAATCTCTGCTCCAAAAAGGACTGTGCTGGCCAAGCTGATTCATTGTTTTGAACCAAAACGTGCATAACATTCGGAAATGTCAAAATGGAAGATAGATATTTCTTTTAAAAATGAAATGAATATGAAATCTTTCATTTTGAAATTTCCCTTTGGAAAGCTTTAAGCCTTCATTTCAATTGATGTTTCCCCATGTAACATTTAAATTTCTTCAGTAGGAAAAGCTTTCAACATGAAAAAACTTTGAACTTATTACTTATTAGTCATTCATATAACACTTTCAATAGTCAAAGGGCTGTACAAATCCTTATCTAGTTCATCCTCCCAACTACTGCATGAGGTAGATCATTATTATATCCAATTTATAGATGAGGAAACTGAGGTTGAGAGACAATTGATTTGCCCAAAGCAACCACTGAGTTCATGGCTAAGAAAAAATTTGAATCCTGGTCTCCCAAGTTCAGCACATTAGTGACAGGTATACACTGGCTCTAGTTATTATGGACTTTTTGCTTAAAGTTAGATACTTAAATACAGTAAAACCTCACAATAAACAAAACCTGTTTAAAATGAATCCCGGTTTATTACAATCCCAACTTCAAAAACCATTTCTATCAACCGAATATTGGCAGACCCTACTATAATAAACATTCACTTTCTGTGGTCCCATGTGGGTTTACTATACTGACACTGTACTCTCTAAAAATAACTATGATCAGATGGATCAGTAATAATAGTATAATGTTTCATTGTTATTATTATTATCAATATTTGCAGACTTGCAAATGGTCAGTAAGAAATTCACCTTTTCTTTCCTTCCCACATTTATTAATTAATTGATTTATTTGGTGAAGAATAAATTGTTCTCTAGATTAGGAATTGGGCAGGAGGCCATTTTCAAGTTCAACATAGAGCAGTGCTGTGGTGACTTCATTTATCAGCTGCCTGTGTGTGTCAGCTGTGATGTGTTTTATGCCTTTGGTTGTATTTTATTTATTTATTTTCTTTGATTTCCAGCATTCTCCATTTCCAGTGAGAATAGCCAGGTTGTAATGATTGCCATTTCAGCTGCAGTAGCGATTATTCTCCTCACAGTCGTGGTGTACGTCCTGATTGGGAGGTTAGTTAATCCATTTTACACATTGACTCTTACTTGTGTGGGCTTGACGAGTATGGTCAATCAAACAGTGTCATGCAGTAGAATGGATGGGACTTCGCGAACTCCTATATTGGCACACAAGGAAGTTTTAGTGTTGCCCCCTAGGTAATTTGGCTTCTAGCAATAATAGCACAAGTGCTACAAGAGTTGTTAAAATATGCTATAAACACTTTCTTAAGCAATTGTAAAACTAAACTGGAGGGGTCAGAAATCAGCATATCATCTCATTAATCAATTCCTCAAATTCCCTGAAAACCTATTTTGTTTCTTTAGTGTTGAAAATATGTAACTATCATGTAAATTAGGTTAAAACAGGCACCTAATTGTTTAGGGGGAACCATTTTATTATTTTTCCTCATGCAATTAGTATATAAGTATTTGTACATTTCTTACTTTATTTCTCTGTTGCTTGTAGATTCTGTGGATATAATAAATCGAAACATGCTGCTGACGAGAAAAGACTGCATTTTGGAAATGGGCATTGTAAGTTACTGAAGGCACTTTATAACTCCTGTTTCATTAACTGGATCTAACAACTGATGATTTTCAAATCATAAAATGAAACTGATTGACATTATGATGCAATTTCCGGGACAGATTTTTTTTGTAGAGGAAACCGCCTGCTGCTTCTCTTTTGCTTTAGAGAAGAGGGTTTGCAGCAAAAATGAAAGTACATAAGAGATGTTTTTGCTGTGTTGCCAGCCTGGCTAACCGTAAGCCATCTGGTGATCTGCTGCAAGGGTAGGTCTTGGGAAAACGGGGGCATCAAGCAGTCCAATAGGAACATTGCTTTCCCCTGTCAATAATGGTCGATTAGCATGGTTGGTTTTTTGTTTTGTTTTTAAAGTCATGTCAACTCACAATAGCCTTTCTTACCCCCCAGTCCACAATCTCACACTGGTGGCGATTCCATAGCACATCGCAGAGAATCGGTGCGCCCAGGATTTGTAACTTCTTTTTAAGGGGGGGAGGAGGGGGTTATTTCTGGTTTTCTTTCTATTTTTAATTCATTTTGAGTGACAGTGCAACTTGGATTACCTAGTTTTAAAATTTTATTGGAGTCAGGAAAAAAAACAAAACCCAAGTAAACAAAAAACCATCCTAGCTTAAACAAGTCTTCCAATCTTAAATCCAAGGACTTAACGGTGTGTGAAAGACAGAGCCTTGAGTTTCAGCCGGAAAGCCCCACAGCCTCAGCTTGTGACTCTGAAGTGTAAATCTGTATTTTT
>QEPC01006353.1:4504327-4517577 GCA_003113815.1 Sphenodon punctatus
TTCCTTCTTCCAGTGTGCCCCCCCCCCCCAAACATCACAAAAGTAGTGGGTGTCTTTAGACAGAATCCTGCTCCGACCCACCCCCAGGTGACCCATCCATGTAAAGGTGGGCCACTCTGGGATGAGGCGGAACGCTCCAAGCCAGCTCTTCTCACAGTGCTCTGGAACATCCCAGAGCACCACAAGCAGAGCAGGTCACACAAAGCTGGAGCACCAGCTGGGGACAGAGCAGCAGTCCATCTAAAGGGTGGACAGATGCTTCAGCTCGTCTTCCAGCCATTGGTTACCCCAGAAAACACCACAGGTTAACCAAGAGTGCCCTAGGTCAACCAAGTTCTACCATTGGCCCTATCTATCATTGGCCTCATTCTATCATATTTGGAGAGGAGGGAGAGCTACAATCTGGGCTCACAAAGAGGCGTACTCAGTGGCTGCTCCATGGCTTTGGAACTTCCTTTCCTCAAAGGTTCATCTAAGTTCTACCTTGTGCATCTTTTGAAGGCAGAGGGTGATTTCAGATGAGACGGGGTGGCAGTCGGCCCGTCCTGGAATCACCCTTCTGATTCCCCGCCGGAATCAGCCCGTCACGTCCAACAGACGTGTCGGCTGATCCCGGCGGGGAATCGGGGAGGGGGAAGGGCTGCACGGTGCAACATGCGGCTGCATGGCCCCGCCCCCCCCTCCACATTCCCCTGCCGCCCACCTTCTGGGGAGATGGGCGGGCGCTGCGGCCAATGTGGCCGCAACGCCCGCCCGAATTGACCACGGCCCAGAATCCCACCAGGGGTTGCTGTCCAGACAAGTCGGGCCCCTTCATCGTGGTGGGGAATCACATTCACCACGCGATTGGCGTCAGCCCCGCCGCTTCCACCGATGGCATGGTGAATCTGATTCCCTGCCGCGATTGAGTGTGGTTAACATCTGTGGGGGGACTTCCGGTTCCCCAACAGATGTTACGAGGCCATTCCCCACCACAGGGTATTGACTGTGGTTGAGCATGATCTCGTAATGTCTGAAAATACCCAGAGTAAGACCTATTGATTTGGCCAGGCTTTCAACAGGCAGGGGTAGATTATTGGTTGGGCTGAAGGTAGCAGGGTTGGTGTCTCTTATCATTTTATGGCTTTTACTTTTATGCAGTGTTTTTTATGTAAGCCACCCAGAGCCTTCGGGGATGGAAATCCAAATAAATAAATAAATAAAGTAGGTCCGGAAGCTGGGAGGCCTGGCGAGGCTGAAGACAGGTGGCTGGAGGGACATGGCTTGGTTAATTCAGGAATGCCATCAGAGGGAAATGGGCAAACCAGAGGCACAACACAGTAGTGGTGTTGCAGTTCTGGTCACTGTTCCAGAAACTCTGGGGATGTAGCTTCATGGCCAGAGTCCGCATATGGTGTGACAAAGATCTGAATGTGAGCAGGTTATACTGAAGCTCTAGATTCAACAGGAATGGCATACAGCTGCACTACCCCAGATTGGATTGTGAGAAAGAAATGTGACCCAGTCCTCATCCTGCTATTGTTCATGAGAAATAGAGCTAAAGCAAATCTTGGCAGCAGATTCTGTTTCCATCAGAACTCACTGCTCTAGGGCGGGTCTTACGGAACATGGCAACAAACGAGATCCAGTCCCCCGTTCTGCCAGAGATCCAGATCAGCAGCTCCTGCTTCTTTTCCTCTAGTGCAGCACCATTTTTTGCATGCACAGCACTGTGGGAGGAGGTCCAGTTGGAATGGATCTGGCACGTCCAAATAATCTGCACCAAAACTCCACAAAGAGAAAAGCGGTGTTTTGGCCCTCCTCAGAAAATTAGGCTCTGCTCCTACAAATGTTGATGTCAGAAACATAAGTCCCTTTGACTTCAGTGGTGCAGAATCAGGGCCTTGACACAGTTTACATTTAATATTAATTATTGTTATTGTTATTATAATATCAGGGCAATGTCTAAAGGTCACAATCATAACTGTACTTGGCATGGTATGGACATAGAGGGAGGCTCTTACTTGAGTGAGGGTAGGGTGATGGGGTTGGGATGGGGGAGTATCCTTCTCCACCCTGGTGGATATGCTGCCGGGGGTGGGGGATGGGTGGAGAGTGGTGACCCATTAATCCCGAGGATGGATGTTGCCAGTGTAGGGTGGGATAGCAATTGAGCTCGTACTGGGCAGGGGAAATTATGGTCCTAGAGAGGGGTAGTGTCATCTAGAGAGGAGGGATAGATATTTAGTGTCTGTTCCCCTTTCAACACCCTGGACAGGTGAGGAAGGGATCAAGGTTATGAAGACCCTGGGACTTGAATTGGTGCTGCTGAACCCCGAGGTCGGTGGTGAATAAATCATCTATGATCCAGGAATCTATCCTGGATTGGACTGCTGACTTTGCGTGCATAACAGAGACCTGGCTGGACAATGAGTCAGGGCCAGTTCTGGCTGACCTTATTCCAGCTGGGTACTCTGTGCAGCACCAATCCAGGCTCGAGGGATCGGGGGTGGGGGAGTGAGGTGGCAGTGTATCCATTATTTTTAGGGACATACTAAAAATGTTTCTGGTGCAACTCGTGCCTGGTGCCGAGGTCCTCCACCTTGTGTTTGATTTGGCCGGGGACAGATTTGGGGTTCTGCTGGTATACCGTGCACCCTACTATACAGTAGCCTCCCTACCTGCTCTAGCTGAACTGATGTTGAAGGTGGTCTTGAGATTCTCCCAGACTTATTGTTTTGGAAGACTTCAACATCCACGCCAACACCAGTCTTTATGGGAGGGAGCAGGAGTTCATAGCCTCCATGGCAACCATGGGCTTATCCCAAGTTGTATGTGGTCTGACACACAGAGGGGGCACACTCTGGACTTGGTGTTTTGCACTGGCCTTGAGGCACGGTGTCCTATGATTGGGGATGTAGATATTTAACCCTTGCCATGGTCAGGCCATTAACCTCCTGAAGGCGTGCCTCCGGGTGCTCTTTTGCCCCCAGCTAGGTGCAGGGTGTATTAGATTGGTCCACTCTCTGAGACTTATGGAACCATTGAGGTTCCAGAATGCTCTGGGGAATTTACCTTCCGACCTTCATGGCTGCATGATAGATGAAAGAAACATTGTTCTGCTACTTTTGCACCGTGACCGTGTGTCAGAAAGTGCCAGCAGAAATTGCAGAGGATCACAGACAAAAGTAGTGGAATGAACGTCTCTATTGCACCATGTCGCTCATTGCAGAAGAGCTCTTTCCATTGGAAACAGCTACTGTGGAGGTTTGCCATTTCAGCCCTAATACAGTGGCTCCCATGTGTCTAATCCTGTGGTGCAGCAGCATAGATCCCCAGGGTTTATGGAGGACCTGGCTCGGCTGAAGCATGAGGGTAGGTGGTTAGAGTGTTGGTGGCATTGGACTCAATCTGAAGATGACCGATTGCAGCATAGAGCATAGTTAAGGGACTATGCTATGACTGTGTGAGCAGCAAATACGAGTTTCTTTGCTGTCATCATAGCATCTTCAAAATCATGTCCAGAGGAGCTTTTCCACGTGGTAAGAAACTTGGTCAGTCTGACCTGTCTCCATCTAGAACTGGAATTGTCCAGTGCCCGCTCTGACATGTTTATTGAGTACTTTCCAGATAAAAGCGCTTGCAGTCATCATGACTTTGATGTTGCCTTTTTAGAGAAGTAACAGGTCATGGAAGTCCCAGATTGTCCAATATTATGGGATCAGTTTCAATTGATGTAATCTGCTGATGTGGGAGAGGAGAGGGGGCATGCTTGGGGCTGTTAGAGCTCCTACTTGTGTATTAGATCGATTCCCATCCTGGTTGGTGAAAACCAGCCGGGAGACATTAGTGGCCGTTGCTACCTGGGGTAACCCATGCCTCCCTGAGGGAGGGCAGGTTGCCTGACTGCCTCAAGGAGGCTTTGGTTCAGCCTTCCCTCAAGAAACCGCTTGACGTTGATTCCCCGTCCAGCTGTAAACCTGTCTCTAACCTCCCCTTTTTGGGGAAGGTTATTGAGTGGGTGGTGGCTCAGCAGCTACAGACACATCTGGATAGCATTGGTTTTCTTGACCCATCACAGTCTAGTTTTCATCTGGGTTATGCACTGAGACTGCGTTTGGTTGATGATCTGCACCTAGAATTCGGGAGGGGAAATTTGACCCTGCTGATTCTGTTTGATCTTTTATCAGCATTTGATACTGTTGACCATGAGGTGTTGGTGACTCACCTGCATGATCTGGCTGGGGTGAGCGGGACTGTTCTTCAATAGTTCTGTTCTTTCCTAACTGGGAGATCCCAGCAGGTGGTTTTGGGGGACTGTTCATCGTCTCCCTGGGGCCTCCTGTGTGGAGTACCACAGAATTGTATTCTGTCCCCCCCTCCTGTACACGTGTACAACGTGTATATGCAGCTGCTGGCCGAGATCGTGAGGGGGTTTGGGGTGCGGTGCCATCAATATGCTGATGACATCGAGCTCTACCTCTCGTTTTCATCCGGCAGTCTCACTTTCTCGGTGTCTGGCAGCTATGGGGAACTGGATAAGGGTGAGTCGATTGAAGTTGAATCCCAACAAGATGAAGGTGATGCTGGTTGTGGGGGGGAGATACCCATCATGAATGGGGTTTGCCCGCCTCTGGTTTCTCAGGTCTGGAGCCTGAGGGTGCTCCTAGATCTGCAGCTGCACTTGGATGTCCACGTTGTGGCAGTGCTGGGGGCACCTTCCACCAATTACATCCGGTTAAAAGGCTCCAGCCCTATATTTCTAATTCTGACCTTGCTACCATCAGCCATGCTTTTATTACCTCAGTACTAGACTACTGTAATGTGCTTTACATGGGACTGCCCAGGGTGATGGTCCGGAGGCTGCAGCTAGTGCAGAATGTGGTGGTCTGTCTCCTTAGGGGGACTGGGCGGTGTAAGCATATAACTTCTGTCCTGTGTGCACTAAACTGACTGCCAGTAGTCTTCCGGGCCCGATTCAAGGTGCTGGTTTTAACCTTTAAAGCCCTACATGGCCTGGTTCCCACTTATCTGAAGAACTACCTCATTCCCTGGGCCCCAAGCCGGCCTCTGCAGTCTACCTGGAGACATCTCCTTGAGGTCCTGCATTGTCGGCAAACGGTCACCACAAGAAGGGCATTCTCAGTGGCTGTGCCGCTGCTGTGGAGAATCCCCCACATGCCCCCGAGGAGGCCCGTCTCTGCCCAGATTTGCTCACCTTCCCATGGCTATGTAAGACCTAGGGCTGTACCAAATAGTACTTCCGAGTATTTGGGCTGAATACCGAAGTTCTGAATAGCCACCTCTTGTACTCGGTGGCCCTTTGACGCTGTTTCCGATGTTTCAGAATTCAGATTCAGAATTTCAAACCTCTAAAAACTTTGGAAACTTCAGAAAGTTGTTACAAAGTTCTTGAACCCACAAGCACTACCCAGAAAAGCAGTACCCAGAAAAGCAGGCTAGCAAGAGTGGGACAATTGCTCCAGAAGACAACCTCCACATAAGTGCAAATGCATGCAGAAATTTTAAAAAAACAAAACTATAGTGTGCACATAGCATGACCCACCATCAACAGTTGTTATGTATTAATTAGGCAGTATTGGCCATGATCAGAGACACAAGCAGGATGAGGTTTGGATAACTCAGTTGAGCTAATTCAGCCACAGGCCTCAGGCTGACACTATCCAACTAGGCCCATGAGAATAAAGTTGTCAAAATCACTTTCTAAGCAGAAAATGTATTTCCAAGGCCACAATAACAAACCCCAGACAGCCACTATCTCTGAGAACACAGAAAGAGGCCTGAGAGAAAACAAAGAGAGTTTGTAAGAAAGGGAGGTACCCTCCCCTACGAATAAACAGTAACTCCCTAAAACTGCTCAAAACTAGCTTGGGCTCCAAGTGATAGCATAATGAATAGCTTATTCTCTGCGCTTGGCAGGGTGGACCCTGCAACATGAATTGGGAGGGAGGGAGCCCAGCTCCTTGTCACTTGTCATTAGCGCTAGCAGTCACTAGCATTGCAGTGAGCCATGTGGGCTTTTGACCCTAACCATTGCTTTCAAAGATCCAGAGACCCCTGGGCCAGCTATCTGCTGGGCCCCCTCTTCTCTTCTCCTCTGAACCAGCTTGCATCTCAGACTGTGGTCTCTGACATGTAAGATATTCTAGGTTGGGTTACTGGGGTTCACAGCTAGTAACACACACACTGGCATGTCTAGATGTTATGTGTCTATCCAATAAAATTGAGTTGTACCTATATACTTTGGCTTGTTGATTGGCAACCTTCGATCCCATTTGGGTAAATTGAGGCAGCAACCTCATTTATTCCTTTCACAGTGAGTGTACCCACTTTACCATTAGGCTAACCAAGCAGTGCACAAAAGTGCAGGTTAACAAGGGACATTTGCTCAAGAGGAATACAACAACCCCCACAAAACAGTCTGCAACTGCACAGAGAAATAAATCCCACCAAAAAAGGCCAGCAAGCCCAGGCCCGAGCAGCAGTCACAAAAATAAGAAACCAGACATTCACACCCCTCCCCCTCTAAAGGCACCCTCTTCTTTGGCATGGCATTGTGGCAATGGTAACTTGAACAGACTAAGAAAACTTGGGAAATGGAGCCAGGCAGAGAGAATCCTCCCTTCTCATGGTGCCAAATGCCAACCAAGCAGCAGGCAGCAATGTGGCACTCAATTTATTTATTTTTTAAATAACTGCATGACATGGTAAAGGGTAACATATCCCCCATACCCCATTATTTATTATTATTATTATTATTATTATTATTACAACAAGCATTTATATCCTACACCCTCCTGCACACTGGCAGCTCGGGGTGGCAAACAACACAAATGGTCAAAAAATTGCCATACGGCATTGGCCCTATGGACAGGACAGGTCAAACCATACCATACGAGGCCAGGACAAGTACCCCTCTCCCCCGCCCCCAAGTTGATTACTTACAGATCCAGCAGCACTGTAGCATGCAGCACAGCCAAATTCATTAAAGAGAATAGATAAAATGGCTGCAGCTCAGACACTTTTATTTTGCCCTGCCAGCCAATTCAAAATTTGACCAGTTGTCTTGGCCAGCCAATCAAAACTTGCCATCTGGTTTACCATCACTTATTTGTCCCCTCCCATACCCCCCTCCTACCAAATATGGCACTAAATTTAATTTTCAGAAGAAGTTCAACTGTCCACCAACACCCCATGTGCACAGTGGTTTCTGAACTTTCCAAAGTTTTCTGAATAACGGCCTTGGTCCTTAGAACTTCAGAATTTGGCCTTTCAAAACTGAATACCTTAATATTCGACAAATTCTGAAGTTTTCCAAAGACTAAGTTTCAGCCCTAGAAGACCTTATTGTTCCGCCAGGCGTTTGGAGAAGGACACAGGTAGGGTGGGGAGAGTATGTAGGGGTGTGGGTTGGGGGAGATGGGTTATTATTATTTTTTTTACTATAATGTTTTTATTAATGTTTTATATCTTTTTGGTGTTGTGAGCCATCCCTAGCTGTCTGAGGCAGAAAGGATGGGATATTCAGAATTATAAATAAATAAATTACAGACCCTATTCCAAAGAGCTGACTTTCTTCTTGCTATAGTTCCTCTCTGTTAGCTGATGTACATAATAACATAAGTAGTATCGTACTGGTCAGACTAATGGTCCATCAAGCCCAGTATCCTGTCTCAGACAGTGGCCAATCTCTTTCTGTTGGGAAAAGTACCCAACAGGTCACAGCGGGCAATCCATTCCCTGTTGTTCCAGCCCCCAGCAGTAAGAGGCTATGTCCAAACCTACCTGGCCAATGGCCATTAATAGACCTATCCTCCAAGAACTTTTCCAGTCCCTTTTTAAAACTAGCTACCTACCAGCCTTGACTGCTTCCTCTACCAGTAAGTTACACAAGTTAATTGTGCACTAGGTGAAAAAATACTTTATCTTATTTGTTTTAAATCTGCTGCCAGTTAATATCATGGAATGTCCCCTTGTTCTGGTACCATTAGAGAGGGTAAATAACCACTCCCCATTTACGTGTTCCACACCACTCATGATTTTATCGACATATCCTATCCTCTTCAATCGTCTCTTCTCCAAGCTAAAGAGCCCCAACCTATCAAGCCTCTCTTCATAAGGAAGACATTCCATACCTTTGATCATTTTTGATGCCCTTCTCTGTACCTTTTCTAGTTCTACTATGTCTTTTTTGAGATGGAGTGACCAGATGCGGTCACACCATAGGTTTATAGAGGCATTACAGTATTTTCAGTTTTATTCTTTATCCCTTTACAAATGATCCCTAACATTCTGTTTGCTGTTTGGTTTTTCTGCTGCACACTGAACTGTGAAGTTAGAGCAAAGGAAGTTAAGAGCAAGAGCTAACAGGTGCACATCAAGGTCAGGGTTGGATTAAAAAGCCCTTAGAGATGTGATGCCAAGGCATTTCTGTTTGTTGCTCCAAGCTGCTCTGTCCTCAACACCCTGCTATGTGGGTGGTTCTGGGCACTCAGCCCCTTCCCTCGACCCTTCTCTACCTCTGCTTTAACCAGTAATAGGCATACAGGAGGTGCGGGGGAGATTGACAAATTGAGCTAGGTCACAATCCAGGCATTTTTAAAAGTCTGAAGCAAATATCCAAGAACATTTATGCATTTTTAGTGAAAAAAAATCCTGTTTCTGCAGGTTTAAAAATGCCTCCATTTAGTTTGGGCCGCGAAAACCTAATTCAAAAGTCTATTTGGATTTAAAATGTCATTTTATCTTGTAATTACTTGTGGCTGAGAACGAGTGCCTTTGCTGTTTTGAAGCAGTCTTGGCAAAACCCAAAGGTTGTAGTCACTACAAGACAAACCTCAGTTTGAGCATGTGAGACGAATGCATCTTGTATTTTTATGGCACATTGCATATTGGCAACACATCCTGAAATGAGACAAGGACATAAACACTGGGGTTTAAAGGCCAGTCTTTATGTAGTTTTACGCAAAGATTCTGGGTGCGTAAATGCCAAAGGCAGTTTGGGTCCAGTAACTGAACAGTTCTTAAAATATCAACTTTTAATGTTAAAAGGTAACAGATCCTGATGCATCCTCAGGTACTTGCCCTTGAAAACTGATAACTATGCCTCCCCCTCCATCCCATGATGCAGATTGTAGTTGAGAGAGGAAAACTGTGTCCCCCAAGGGACCGGAGCGAGGAATGACAGAAGACCCGAGGCTGCATATGCCCCATTGGTGCCCTCAGGTTTGCCCCTTCCAGGGATGTGACCCAGTGCTCGCTGCACCCTGTATCTGCATTGGGTCCTGATCCCCCATCTCATAAGGAGATATCTCCTCACTCAATGTAACTCAATCATAACTCAAACAATATTACTGGATCCCTGCTACAGTGTGACAGTTTAATAAAACACCCCACCATTTTGTGTGTGTTGTGGGGTTTTTTTTCTGTTTGTTCGTAAGCAATGACCTTTGGTCATGCTGTAATAAATATTATTATTATAAGAGCTCTGATCAAATGTTAATCAGATAACACTGTGGGAAAGGCAAAAACCAGAAATCCCTGTCAGCCAATGAGGGGATCCTGTAAAAATTCCTTCCCGCTCCTCCCCCCAAAAAAACGGGAACTGGCTACATGCTCACCGTGCCTTAATTCAGCTGGTGGGGATGAGTGGGTGAGCTGCTCACTGCTTCCAGGAGGTCTGTGTATGTCACCACTGGAGTGGGCGCCGGAACACCTTCCCCAAAATGTCACCCTCATGAGATCTGGTTTTGCACCTTCAGGGCTGGGTGCCTAGCAACCCCAGCTGAGGCTCAAGCAACTTCATGCCACAGCAAAGGCAACCCCGGCCTCAGAGGCCACTTCAAGCTGCTGCAATACCCCTTTCCTTGCTGCATTCCTGCAAGGGGGGAACACACCAAATTATCACCTCAAGTGAGATTATGTCATTGCTAAATGGAGCCCCAATAAGATTGGATCTGCATAATTCGATATGCACATTTCCAATATTTGGGGTCACAAGGATTTCTTTGTCTCTAAGTTAGAACACAGTCTGAAAAACTTTGGGAGCGAATACTGTATACCTTACATTGTTTTTCATATAGCAGAAACATTGTACATCAGTTTCAGAAGAAAGCTATGGAGTATTGGAGTTAGTTGCAGCCTACGTGAAAATTAAATTACCATTTCCTATTGGCTACAGTAGCTGAAATTAGTACCACTTCTTAAGTACAGTTCTGCAATTGACATTTAACAGCATTCAGGGGAAGAAGGGTTCTGCCTAGAGCTACCCCCCACATCAATAGGATCATAGTCACTCCTTTCTGGAAACACGCAGACTGATATCAAACTATGTAGGACTGCATGCTGACAGTTAACAAAGTAGGCTTAAACAACCCATTTAGTTATGCGCACCCCATAACAGGAGTACTTCATCATTTGGATTTCATTAGGATATAAAATAAAAACAGCTGTTAAAAAGTGTCACAGACAAACAGCAGGCCAGGATTTCTTCTCCCCAGTATGATGGAATGTCACAATTGCTATATGTCAATTAGTCAGCATAGTTAAATTCCTATGGCTTTGATTGCTTTTAATTTGGCTTTGGCTGTCTCTGTTCCGTTTGCTGAGCAGTGTCACGCTGATCCTAAGTATATGATGGGAAACCCCAAAGCCTATGAATTTGGTGCTGTGCTAAATTCTCTGAGAAACATATTTCACTCACGCATTTATTTATTTATTTTACTATTGCTCTACCTCACCCCTTCCTGCTCAAGAGCAGCTCAGGGCGGCTTACAAAACACATCAATAAAAGCACACATAAAATATCATTTAAAATATTTAAAAAGATAAAAAGAACTAAAAGGGCAGAATTCCCCTTCCCCAACCCACCCCATCCTACCCGTTTCCCTCTCCAAAGGCCCAGCAGAACAGCCAGGTCTTACACTGTCTACGGAAATTGGGGAGGTCTTGGGCCAGGCAGGCCTCCATCGGGAGTGAGTTCCACAGCCTGGGAGCGGCCACTGAGAACACCCTCCCCATCGCCACCACCCGGGCAACCCTGGAGACTTCAAGTCGGGCGTCCCGGCCGACCGCAGGGGCCGCAGTGCAATCTGGGTCCTGAGGCAGCCCCACAGGTAAGCCAGGCCCAGGCCATTTAGGGCTTTATAGGTCATTACCAACACCTTGAATTGGACCCGGAAGATAATAGGCAGCCAGTGCAGAGAGCGGAGCACTGGTGTAATGTGCTCACGGTGACCCATCCCCGTTAAGAGACAGGCCACCACATTCTGCACCAGCTGCAACTTCCAGACGTCCCCAAGGGCAGCCCCACGCAATAATGCATTACAGAAGTCTAGTCTAGCATATTACTGTTGACGGGGTTTGTATGTGCATGTCGCTGATGAAACTTTATTTTCACTGCTCCTTTATAGTCTTTCTCAAAGAAACAAACATTTCCTTGTACTAGCTGCAACAGAATAAAGTAACTTCCATGCTCGTCATAAACTCTCTGCATCTTAAATACAGCTGCTGGTTTACTTCAGTCAGTTTATTCGGAATTATTTTTTTTAAAACTCCAGTTGTGAACTATTCCCTGCAGCCTTATTACAAATCTTATAATATCACTTCAAAGGAACAGAAATGCATTTGGCCCCCCTCCAATCCTATCCTCTTGTCCTCTTTGGTAAGGTCCTCCTTTTTACTCTTTGCTACCCATAGGGCAATTCATTCTGATAAAATAGAAAGGTAAATTATTGTGTTTGCACAGAATGAGCTGTAAAGTAGTGTAGCTTAGCACATGTGCACGTGTTTATTATCTATTTTTCATGACACAACCCAGTTTCTATAGGGGCTGCCCTTAATTATTGGTGTGAAGGGATTATTCTCCTTGCAGACACCATCACCTGATCCTGGGAACCTCTGGGGTCAGCATTAAAAATCAGCAGCCAAACCCCCCACGGTGTAGAAGTTTTTAATTGTTGGTGGTTTTATTGGGGGCATGAGGATGTCTTTAACATGCAGTCAGCATGGATGGAAAAGAACATTTACAAGATTTTTTTAACCGACAGCAATATACATCCAATTACTTTTGGTTTTATTTGTTAATGATTCTTTAATCATCATACTCTTTAAGGAAATGCATTCAGCATTTAATGGCTCACAGACAGAGTCCTACTGTTTGAATCATGATTCTTAGTGTAAACTGGAGGCACTTAGCACTCAGCCTCCTTTTTGCAATTCTCTCCTTCACTTCTGAGGCCAATATATCTCTGTAAAATATATTTTTGATAAGACGAGCAAGTAAACATTTGTGAGCGTTCATTAAAGCAGTGTCATAATCTACCTTATCATAGGCTAAGTTTCCTCCCCACCATCCATCCATTATGAAGCATATTTATAATGTAGCAGAGGCCTTTAAGAACATGTTTGGAATGGCAATCCTGTGTGCGATGATTATTTTGCTTTATTTCTTGCTAAAGTAATAACATTACCTACTGCAATTTATCAGGCCCACACAGAAATGAGGCTCCAAGCTATGAGGGAGCAGAAAGGAATAAGGCTAAATTTTGCTTCCAGTACTATCAGCAGAAAGAAGGACCTGGAATGACAGTGAGCTCCCTCTTTTTCCAGTTTTGCTGCTGATGAGAGAGATTAAGGGTGTTTTTCAATGAGAAAATAGCCCACTGGAGTCTGTGTTTGGTGAGTGCAGCCCTGCATAGCCCTCTGCCTGCATTTCACGTGCTGGCGGTAACTGCCACCGGTGTCACCAGTCAGCGCTTTCCCTCTCCCCAGTGCTGTCTCCGATGACGGTGACCTGCCTTTTTCAGAGAAAGCTTTATTCCTGGCTATGACCTCCCTTTCCATCAGAAGCAGCACTCCTGTGCTCAGGCCTGCTGCAAGAGGAGAGAGCGATCAGCTGAAAAGGGGCTGCAGGCAGAGAAAGTGGTGTGCAGGAAGGACCTTGTCCTTTTGCAGGTGCCTGAGCCCATGAGCACAGCTTCTGATGGAAAGGGGAGTCATGGCCCAGGACAAAGCCTTCTCTGGTTGTGACACCCCTTTCCATCAGAGCACTCTCAATCCCTCGCTCTCTCCTCTCACAGTCTCCTGTCATCTAGTGCGATTCTATGGTGATGGCAGACCTGGAGGTGGGCAAAGGTGCAGGCAAACCTCATTAAGGAGACACGGTAATGTGGGCACGCATTAGCATGCACTGGCCCGCATGGTGGGCCCACAGTGTTTTTGGATGACTCCATAAGTGGAGGCGGGGGGGG
>QEPC01006353.1:4531122-4546572 GCA_003113815.1 Sphenodon punctatus
AGAGAGACAGCTGATGAGACGAGCTTGAACAGAGGGATAGTTGAGATAGGGGAGAACTACTTGAGATAGGTCTCCCCTTCACACTGGAAACTTTGTAGAGTGGTGTTAATTTAAAATTACCTGGCAGTGCCAACATGATGATATCATATTGCACCTCATGCAGATCACGATTCTGTATATACTTGCCACCTACCTTGAGTAGACCCATAGATGTAAAATAAGTGTCTGCAAACTCTAGCCCAAGCTAATTAATGCTATTTTCTCACCACAATTCTGTGAGCTAGGTGTTTGTCACTGTTGTCATTATCCCCATTTTAACCCCAGGGAGAGAGGCATAAAACATGTAAAGAGTTAAATGACTGGCTTAAAGTAACATCAAAGTCATTCAGTGTCAAAACCGACTCTACTAGAATTCGTATGGCCACGAGATAATAGAGGCTTCACTGCTTTCGGTCTAAAGGTATATTCTTCTATAAGTTCCAGCTACAATAACTAGATTTTTCATTCCATTTCTCCCTTTCACTGGCAGGTGAGTTTGGAGAAGTATGCAGTGGACGCCTAAAACTCCCTTCTAAAAAGGAGATTTCTGTGGCAATCAAAACTCTGAAGGTTGGCTACACAGAAAAACAGAGAAGAGACTTCCTGGGAGAGGCAAGCATCATGGGACAGTTTGACCATCCCAACATCATTCGGCTAGAGGGAGTTGTCACCAAAAGTAAGAACCTAACATGCATCCTCTACTGAACAGAGTATATTTAAGTGAGCTTCAACAAAACCCATCCAAATTCTTTTTTATGAGGCCACTCTGTTAAGACAGAATCAAGCTAGTTCATCTCTCTCTCAATAGAAATAGCAAGAGAAATGAGAAGATTGATTTAGCAGATTTATATTGCATTTCCTCAGGAGAGGAAAAGAAATATTCAGATAAATGGGACTAAGTGGCCCTTCATTGAGCTGGCACATGCTGGTGAATCAATGGCTAGCACTTTTATAGATCTGCTGCAGGGAAAGACTTGCAGAAAAATATACCTGTCGTACTGCTGCTGGTCTTACTGGTTCATGCAGATTTTGATACTGTGAATCAAATGCTCATTGTCACATATAGAATAAGGGTAATTTCAGACTTTACGAGATCACAGTCAACCACAGTGAATCCCGGTGGATTCCCTGTGGTGGCTGTGATCACGCAAACATCTGTTTGAGTCCTGCCAGATGTTCACCATGATGAATTCCTGACGGGGTTGAAAGCTAACCACGGTTCTGGACTTCCAGCCAGCCTGAGGTCCAGAATCGAAGTTAGATTGGCCACGATTTGGGATGGGTCCAAAGTAAAGTCGGTTACGTTGGCACATCCCGGATCACGGCCCAGACCACGATATGGGATAAGCGGCCGGATTAGCCGCTGTGCCCGCCTGTCTCCCAGTGGGTGGGCGGCATGGGGAGCGCAGGGGGTGCGGGCTGTGCGGCCACACGTTGTGCTGCGCAGCCCCTCCCCGATCCCCACTAGGAATATCTCCTCCATGATCCCCCTCCAGAATCAGGACAGCCCATCTAAAGGACGGACGGCCTGATTCCTGACCAGGATCCGCAATGGATTCCGATCCGTGGTTCAGCGTGGCGGGCCTCTGGGCCCGTCACATCTGAAATTACCCTAAATTAGCAAGTAAAATACCCTGTTTTAAATGAAAGAATAAAAAAATGAAATAAAGCTTCTTAAGAGTATTGTAACTAAGCTGTAAAATGAGAGATTGTACCAAACAATTTAGCATTTCAAAGCTAATTGCTACAAAGCAGCCAACAACAGGTTCTTGCTGATAAACTGTTAGGAGTCATAGAGCTTGATATCCTAAAGCTTTTTAATTGGGGAGAAGTGACAATACATCACTTTCAATATACATCATCTGTCATTATCAACACACAAATTTAAGGAACAGACTACATGGTATTTGTGCAGTTTTTTATATTAATATTTTTAAAGTTTTTAAGTTGTAGGATGTGTTGGGGTTTGGGGGGGAAGGTGGGGTTGTTGCACAACCTGAGCCACATCAAAGAGGTCTGCCTGGTTTTCAAAGGATGGGTATCCCAGGAACCACTGGTGTCACAACCCTGGACTTCCCGCCAACACTGTACACCCAGGAAATGGTCTGTCCAACTGAGTCACAGTGGACTATCACTTGTGGTAGCCCGCTGCTCCCAGTCTGGTCCAGAGTGGCCACCATGGGAGGCAGCCATGGTGGTCGTCATTTGCCAACATGGCTGCTCAGCATGGGGGGAGGCAGGCTGCTAGGCACACCATGGGGATGGAGCTGGCTGGCCTCATCTTCATGTGGCTCCCTGCCCTTTCTAAGCCCGGCTGCATGAATGTTTGTTCTGTGGCCAGACCCAATCCTGACTCGGTTGCAAGTGGATTCCCAGTCAGGATCATGGTTGTCAATGGTGCTCCACCATCATGTATGTTTCCACCCATGGTCCCCTGATTCACGAAGGATGACAAAGGATGACCTCTCCTGCTGGTATGACTTTGATCACCTGATTCGTAGGGTCATCACTCCATTCCCCCAAACCAGGTCTTGAAGCAACAATGCATCAATGAGATCTGGCTGCCAGGACCATTTTGTGGTCCTTTAGATATGTACAGCCCAATAGGGGCATGCAATTAGTTTTTGCTTTTATAAAAATGAAAACAAAAACCCCATGTTTGTTTTCATTATTGTATTGAAAACAAAAAAGATTAGGGAAAAAATGTATTAGGTTAGGGTGCTGATTTGAACCTTTCTCCAGCACACATCAATGAATGCTAAAGTTTGGATCTTTCTCCAACACACATTTGTGTGAATTTCAAGGCAACTGGGTTAATGCAGCAATACTACTCCGGTAAACTTAGTTATTAGAGGTTTATTACTTTACAATACGAAACATATAAGAAGAAAAAAATGACATGCACCTACAAAATATAAGATGGTTATTTAAGGAGGAGACAATCAGAGTTTATGGAGTCAGTATTTTCACTGCTATCAGCTTTTATATAAGAGTAAATGCATACTTAGACACAATAGAACATAATGCATTACAAAATTAATTTAATTGGTTTCTTTCATTAAGTTTCTAATATCAAAAATGTATACTATGATATACATATAAGCTCCGAATTGATACATTTTATAATATAAAATCTTGTATTTTATTATATAAAATCTACACACACATTTTTTATATAGTTTATTAAAGTTTGCCACATGGCCATTACAACACAAATTCAGATATATAATGAGCATAGATAACGCCCGACACGGACAAAAAAGAAAAAAAATGAACAACACAGTTACTTATTATTTATACAATTAAAAATACATATCCAGTTCAAAAATTAATACATAGCTGGGCCAGCCATATAAAATAAAATAACGTAAGCTTAATTTTACTATAGGTCACATGGCCATAATGACCATGATAATGACAATAAGGAAATACAGTCCAAGGAAAACATAGATCAGCAATTGTAAAATAGTCCTTAGACCATTTATTAGTTAAACAGATCCTCAACCCATCTATAATACATCCATCCAAGGAATACATTCCAACCTCCTACCATAAGCCCTGTCCCCTCTTCTATGTTTTTTATTTTTTATATATATATACAAATAAAAATAAATAAATAAATATATATAATGTGTGTGTCTGTAGATAATATAATATAATATAATATAATATAATATAATATAATATAATATAATATATGTGTGTGTATATACCTCTGTGTGTGTGTATCGATCGATCGATCTATTATAAAATGTATCTATTCGGAGCTTATATGTATATCATATATACATAGGAGAGAGAGAGAGAGACTTCAGTGGAGTCTTTGTTTTGTTAGATGCTTTTCCAGGTTACATCAGTTTTTCCAGGAATCAGAAGCATCCAAGCCTACAAATTTTTTTTTTTTCCCCAAGAGTTCTAAGACAGGAAGCATGCTATACGTTACATACTGGGTGAGGGTTTTTTTGTTTGGTTTTTTAAAGCATTAGAAAGAGACATTGCATAACCCTATCTTTGATTCAAACTTCTTAGTTCTCAAGTCAAAATAAAATAAAAAATGCAAAGTGCTTCTGTAAGTCACATCCAATATCTAAACAGATACTGTATACAGTACAAGTTTCATCTTAAGTTCCCTGAATTTTTTGAAAATTGGATAGTTTGTGCACAAAACTGATCAGAGCAAGTCCTTTTTGATCAATTGCATAAGACTTAATGAAAATAATTCCATTTGTCGGCACATCCGAAACGAAACAAGGACAACCATGTTGGGTTTAAAAGGCCACACTCTTTATTCGAATCGGAATTAGGCATGGTGGGGGTAATTTCCCACAGGCAATTCAGGTCCAGTTCCAACTTCTATAATTGGGTACGTAACANTGCATGTTGCAGGGCTGCATAGGGCACCAATACAGCCCTGCAACATGCATAAATAACCACCAAGGGTGGTTAGCGTCATGTCTGTTTTCACCCTAGGTGGTCAGATCTCTAAGGTATATTAGGCCCAAGCTGTTTAAGGCTTTATAAGTCAAAACCATCACCTTGAATTTGGACCAAAAAGCTTTAGGAAGCCATGGAAAACTCTGGAGCACTGGTGTAATGTGCTCCCAGTAGCCCACCTATCTGGGAATGGGCAATGTTAGTAGTAGTAATTTATGCCCACCTTATTATTACTATTTATTTAGGTGGGCATATAAACTGATTTCTTTTCAGTGTCATCAATAATTATAAACTATTATAATTGAATTGCACATTATAATAATTTTGCACAGTATTATTAATTTTATAGTGCTAAATGTGTGCTAGAAACCTTTCCAGAAATTCATAAGTGTCTGTATGCTGTCAGTGGGTGTCCTAGTTGCAGACAGGTTGCAGGATCACTCCCAGTTCCTGCAACACATGAAAGTGAGACTTTTTTCATTAACCAAATTTTGACAGATGGCCCTTAACAGCAAACTGACTTTTCATGCAGATCAAATATAGCAATTTGCATGGTGACCATATCTAAGAGTGATCACTTGAAATCAGAGGCCCTAAAAATATTTCAGAGCAGTGTTCCTTACGACACACTAGAGATGTGAAGAAGTACACTAGCTAAGTAAGTCCTCAGCTCTTTGTTCCAACACTAAAGTATTCCCCTGTTTCATATTTGTTTCTCTTCTGAACTTTCCTTCTACAGTGGTCCCTAGGGTGCCCTATAGGCAGCAGTCCTAATAGCCAACACACATGTTCTGCTTAGTTTACTAATAATTTATGGCAATTTGTAGCCTGTTAGTATAATAAATTTCAGAAACACTGTTGACACAAGTTGTTATCATGTATAAATTGCTGCATTTTGATAAATGAATTGAATACAGAATGTTCCTTCAAAAGCACACAGCTTTGCTTTGAAGCATATGTTTCCGATTAGATATACACATCCAACTCAACATTAGTGAAAACCTACATTTGGGGCACTTCCCATACAGGAGGATAAATAAGGCAGGGGGATGTTATTTTAATAATTTGAAAGGTTTTCCTCCTTGTCGAAACTAATTTCAGAATTTTGACACATCATTCCATTGAATGAATTTGTATGGCAACCGGGCAGCTTTTGTCATACAAGAAGACATGTTACAGTGCTTTAATTAGTTTGGGGCCTGAATTCATCACATAAAATTTGCAACTACCCTAGCTGATGATTCTATACTCAGGCCACTTTCAGACCTGCCCCCCTCCCCCCCACCCCGGTGCACATTTTGGCTGTGGGAGGGAATACGCATGCCAGGATATGGACGGGGTTCGGCAGGTCTGAAAGCCCCCTCCCCCCCACCCCGGTGCACACGCAGTTATACAGAGCTGGATTTCCTGTTCCGTATCTCCGAGTGTTTGTGCTGACAAAGCCGCACCGGGGGGCGGGGGGTTCAGACTGGNTTTTGGCTGTGGGAGGGAATACGCATGCCAGGATATGGACGGGGTTCGGCAGGTCTGAAAGCCCCCTCCCCGCTCTGTATCTCTGAGTGTGTTTGCTGGCAAAGGCGCACGGTGGGGGAGGCTTCAGACCTGCCGAACCCCATGCATATCCTGGCATGCACATTCCTGGCATGTACATTCCCTCCCGCAGCCAAAATATGCATGGACAGCGGAGGGGGGCAGGTCTGAAAGTGGCCTCAGTTTTTGATTGAGATTTTTAAGACATGCTATTATTTTTTATAGGTCACCAATTAAACTTGCTTATAGTCAGGGACACATGCTCACTGTATTTTTCCCATTGCTACTAACGGAAAAAAATGTAGCAAACATGGGTCCCTGCTTATAGTATTAACAGTAACATCCCTTTCCTATTTGTATAAGTACTTACCACTTTTCCTGCATCTTGCCTGATACTTTGATTTCAAACAGGGTTGTTGGAAATGCTAGACTTTAGCTCCCTTAACAAGGACAAATTCTGAAAGACTAGCATGTCATTCAATTAATGACCAAAGGCGTGGACAAATAAGACATGTTTAGACTTTACACCACCTGTAAACATTGGCCACAATCCCAAGCCCTTCTGCATGGAATCCACGTGGATTCCGCATGGCACAATGCCTTCCCAATGGACATGCGTGCGGGTTGCCATAATCTTATCTCATCTTGTTAAACTTAGTTAATAATTTATTTCAGGCTAAATACAACTTCTAATAGGTGTTAAATGCAGGTTAGACTGTGCATTGTATACACCAGAAAACAAATCAGTCCTTTAAACTACAGAACGCACCTCAGTAGGTTTGCTTATTGAGGTGCCTGAGATAAAATCTTCTTGTTTCATTGAATGGCAACTTTACATATTACACCAAACTGTGTAAGTACATGGTTGTGACACTTCACAAAAATGCAGATCAGTGATTTGCGGAAGTGTTACAGTTATTAATAATTAAACCTCTTTACTGTGGTATATTCTGATGCATTTATTGATTGCCAGATTGATTGGTGTTTAGAAAACATTCGTAAGCAATAGAATAAAGGGTTCTCCCCCATCCCCATAGGGCTCCATGGGCTGATAAGTGGGTTAGTTAGCGGCTTTTTTGGTTCTTGGACTATAACTCACATAAAAGCTGACCAGAGAAGTTTGAAACATTGTGCTATGTAAGAAGTCCATGGAGCATCAGTATGTTACTGTTTCTTTGCAGAGTATTCTCCAGCCATTCAAAATAACATAGAGGGTGTTTTTACACACACATTTCTCCTACATGTTTGCTGTTACATCCTGAACTTTCTGTGTGTCTAAGTCACTCACCAAGATCTTAAACATCTGGCTCTTTGAACTTCTGCATAGAACTTCTCCCAGAACTTCTGTGTGTAAAAAGTTCTCCTAGTAAACTGCTTTGCTCCAGGCAGCTGTGGTCACTGGGTTTCCATGGCAGCCCCTCACATCTACAGCTGCGGCTACTTCAGGCTGCCTCAGGGCATAGTGAAGAGTGCATCAAGGAACTGCCTCCAGGCAGTGTGTGTGTGAGTGTGAGTAAAATGCATCCGGAACTTACTTGTGGACTTGTAAACCCAGAAGATTGAAAGACCAGCATTTTAAGGTGTTGTGTAAAAATGTCCATAGTGTCAAATAACATCTAGTATCCAGTCTCCACTCAAATTTAGTAAAAGGGGGAGACTGTCAGGGAGCTTTTTGAGAAACCCTTCCCTGAGATATCTGAGCTGTGTGCTAATTAGAGTTGTAGGGTTGCAGGTCCACTTACACCAGTGGAAGAGTAATCACAGTGGAGACCTTCTGTGCTTCACCATGCTGCCTCACTTTTTCTGCCCTCGGCATGCTTCCTCTCTCTCTGCACTACCAGTGTGGTTGCTGCTGTTTGAGGTGTGTGCTAGCGGGGTTACCCCACCTCCCACATCCCTAGTCGCCAGGGTGAGATAGAAACTTGGAGATTCCGGTCGATAGCAAGTAAGGAGAAAGCTATCATTACAAACAGTGTGTGACTGATTACAGTCTTTAAAAATAAACAACAGAGGGGCTTTCCAATGTAAACATGCCCTACTCTTTAGAAAAGGTCCCTGTAGTGCAGGAGTACATGCACATACATATCACCATGGAATCCAAACTCCTGTTTTGTCAGGATGTGCAGTGCAGCTGATCTGTATCTGTATTTAGTGTAATGCAGTTGTGAGTGCTGTATCTGTATCTCATTTTAGCATGCACAATAGGCAGTTTTTGAGAAATAATACAATGTGAAATCCAGTAATGTGAAATAACGTCTTGGGCAGTGTGTGAGAGGAACTTTGTTAAGGTGTATCTGAATTTCCTCTTTTGAGCAATTCTAAATATATTGCTGGTATGTCCCTAAGTAGAACAAGGTGATTGGTTGTTTTCAAAGGATTACAGAGCTCTCTCTGTGCCCTCCTCTCTATTGTTTCACTCATTCTGTGCTTCCCCTCCCTTCCAGAGGCATTTCCATGGAGATTCATGCCATTTTAAGACTTGAAAAATGCACCCTGAAAATGAAAACCAGAGTAAAAACAGAGCAGATAATAACTGTTTTCATCTGTTTTTGTAGATATCTGTAAAGATCTGTTTTAAAACAGATTCAGAGCAGCCATCTCTACTGTTATGCGCTCTTTGTTGGTGGTGATAACTGTCATGTTCAGACAATATATAAACCGAAAATCCAGTATTGTACCCACTTCCTTTATACCTAAATTGCTTGACCTACATTTAGTCTTGCTGTGAGCAACTGAATTGATTATTACTGAATTTTATATTTCTAAGTCAGTGTTTTGAATACATTTTCAGGTAAACCTGTTATGATTGTTACTGAGTATATGGAAAATGGTTCCTTGGATAGTTTCCTGAGGGTGAGTACAAAATGGATTACATGGTTCTGACCTTGTTCCTGTCACACAGCCATCTCTGCTGTTGCTTTAAGTCCTCGTGAACTTTTGTCCCGTGTTCTATCTATCAGGGTTTTTTGTTTTCCTTGTGTGTTCATAAATTGCTCTATAACTCGGCATTCTGTTTTGACTTATTTGCAATCAGATCTATTATAGAAGTAATGACAGAAAGCTGAAATCTTATTTGGTTCCTTCCCTTCTGTGGGAAAAGTGATGTGATTGCTGGCAATTACAACTGGAAACTGGCTTTGTGAGACTTAAATTAATAGCTTAATGCAATGATACTGCCTGATACTGGTAGGTAGACTATATATCTCACCAAACAGAATGGCGTGGAAGTGTTAGTGTTTTATTGCACTGAGCCAACAGTTTTAAATACGACAAGGGATGGCGCCTCACTTCCAGGTGTTGAAACTTTGTTTCACTCAACTTTATTAGCAGATCCTCATTTCCCATTCATTACATGTATTAATTGTTTGTGTTTGCTTTATTCTGCCCTTTTTAAAAGCTGGGAATAAGCCTAACCAAACCTCATCTCATCCTTTGTTACTATGATTTACATGAGGCAAAACAATTTGATATCCCTCCTGAGAAGAAACACCAGCTTTATTTTCATTTGTTGTGGTGACCTCAGCTCTGACTAGAGGTCTTGCCTTACTTCAACCATGCTTGAACAACACCACCAGCCAGTATAATTCATAACAGTAAAATAGACCGCTTCCAAGAGAACACGCTATTACCCTATTTTGAATATATGCTACAGCTTGGTCTGTATCGATGGATATAAGAAAACCTGCGTTAAAAGACTAGCTCATTTAATATAACCATATAAAATGATTTACCATATGTAAGGAATAAAACCATACAAAAGCTCTGATTAATGGATTACAATTTGTAACTTAGTTACTCAAGGTTAAAAGAAAATCATTACTTGTCCTGGTGCAACGCTTTCAGAATCAAAACCATAACCATTTAACTTTTATTGGTATGCACTAAGGTTGGGGCTTTCAGGGAGGTCTGAGAGAATTAGACACCCACCTCCAATTGAAATCATATTCTCCTTTGCAAATTCCAGCTTAACGATACATATATTTTGGATTTGCCTGAAACTTGAATGAACTCTAAACCTGTGCAACAAATACTCCTAAGAGGTAAAGTGAAAAATCTATCTGAAATAAAAGCCTGTTCCTTGATCAGCAATATTTGATTCATACTTAGTCACCTTAACTAGAACATTTTAATTATTGATTTTCATGGGAAGCAACTTTAATAGAAGTGCTCTGGGTAAAAGACTTGGCATAATGGGCCTCTTAATGGTGCATTGCAAATGTTTTACAGAAACATGATGCGCAATTCACAGTCATCCAGCTAGTGGGAATGCTTCGAGGAATTGCATCAGGCATGAAATACTTGTCAGATATGGGTTACGTCCATCGTGACCTGGCTGCCCGGAACATCCTCATCAATAGTAACTTGGTGTGCAAGGTTTCAGATTTTGGCCTCTCTCGTGTCCTGGAGGATGACCCTGAAGCTGCTTATACAACAAGGGTAAGTTCAAAAGTTGTATTTGTGCTTCTGGATGCTTGCAATGGAGCCAGGAGTGCACTACAGAGATTAGTTTGGAGGCCATATGTGACCTGGAGACTCCTAATCTCCATTCCATTATGTCCATCCATTCCTACAGAGTGAGAACTGTTGGAAATGCAAGGACTGTGAGATCATTGCATCCATTTGCCCAATGCAGAGTTTACAGAGGAGTGTGAGTAGCTAATCATCAATAAGCAGGCAGGAAGCATACTTAAGCTTAAGTAGCTTTATTAGGAAATACATGTAGGATAGGAAAGGCCTACATCTATGCTAAGTCCTAAGACTAGGTGTGTTCAAGAGGGAGGAAGGAAGCTCTCTGAGACACAAAGAGATGAGAAATCTCCTGGGGGAGGAGATTGACCAATCAGGTCCTGACAGGAGTAGGACAGATAGGATGGGGGAAGGGTTCCCTGATCTGTCTGTCTACTCCTGGTGTTTCTAGCAAACAAACAGGATGAGGTGCTTAGGGGGGATGCAACCAAAGGAATGTATTTCCAACAAGAACAAAGCTGATTAACAACAATTTTGTGCTATTGGCAAACGCAATACAATCAATTTTGATTAATTTAGTTTTAAAAGGTACTAATACAAAATTGCAAGATGCCAGAGGAAATCTCCCAGAACTTTAAAGCAACAGGGCTATAATTTTCTTTGGACATCATTTTCTTTTATTTTGGAGCCTCACTTTACTGTCTCAGGCTAGGGTTACATAGGAGCAAAGAGGGGATTTAAGGTCCAAGATAATAAAGGGAAGACAATCCAGCAGGAGAAAGAAAGGTGCTCTTGCCATGTACTGCTCAGTATGTTGTTTTATTTTGTCACTGAAGTAGCTTCTAGTAAAGGTCCAGGGTTACTTTCATTGGAATCACTGGTAACTAACCATGGACACTTACCCATTTAAGTCAAAGGAAATCCTTCCTATCAGGTTGTACAGCAATAATCAAACCACTTTGCTTATGGGATAGCCCAGCCCTTATGCAGAAGCTGTCTCCATGGCCCATCATCTTCGCCACTATGGAGAATATTAGGGTGAAAAATGAGACAATAGTCCACGTCAGCACCCAGCAGGTGGAAGTTCGCCTGCCCATCTATTAGGTGTTCAACCAATGTTTGCACGCAGCCCCCACTCACTCCTCGCTCCCAGCGTTGTCCAAGGACATTGTGGGCCCACTTTGCATGCTAATGCATGCCCATGCATCTGGTTTCTGTCTATTAGGTTTGCCTGCAGCCAGGTCCACCAGCACCATAGAATCTAGCGTGGATGCTAGAGAAAGAGGAGAGAGCGAGGGCAAGAGAGCTCTGATGGAAAGGGAGGTCACGGCCAGAGAAGAAGCCATTTCTTTCTTTGACACACACACACCTTTCCATCAGAAGCAGCACTCACTGCAAGAGGTGAAGTTCCTTCCTGCACAAACACACACACACTCTCCGCTTGCAGCCACTTCACAGCTGATCACTTATCATGTGCTCAGGCAGCTGCAAGAGAGCGATCGGATGTGAACCAGCTGCAAGAGGGGAGAGTGGGGGAAAGAGAAGGTCCTTCCTGCACCCCCGGCAATCTTTTCTTGCAGCTGCTTCACAACTGATTGCTAATCACATGCTCGGGTGGCTGTGAGATGGTGATCAGCTGTGAAGCGGCTGCAAGAGGAGAGAGCGGTGGAGGGGGCAGGAAGGAGCGTCTCCTGTTGCGGTCACCTGAGTATGCAAACACTGCTTCTGATTAAAAGGGGGATCAGGGCCAGAGACAAAGCCTTCTCTTGCTGTGACCCACCCCCCTTTCCATTAGAGCCAGGGTTGAGGAGAGAGGGAAAGCACTGAATAGTGCCACCAGTGGTGGCTACTGACAGCACATGAAATGTGGGTAGGGGGCTGCTGGTTTATTAGCTCTACATGCTAAAAAAATGTCAATGGGGACTGAATGGGGGTTGAATAGACTGAACACAGACACCAGGAGGCTATTCCATCACTTATAGACACCCTTAGTGTAAACGTGTAGATCTCGATCTCTCTCTTTGGTGAAAACAGACATAACACTAACTCCACTTTAACCCCGCTTTAACATTTCTTATGCATGTTTCAGGGCTGTATTGGTGCCCTGTGCAGTCCTGCAACATGCATAAAAAAGTTAAAGTGGATTTAGCTTTCCATTCTTTCTCTCTCTCTCTCTCTCTGCTGTGGAAATCTCAGTGGATTTTGTTCTAGCAAATACAGATCCCATTGCGCAGGCTCCTTAAATCCTGTTCTTCCCCATATAGTGTCTCTCAACACTTGATAGGTAGGAGGGGTAGGAATTTGACCTGTAAACCCAATTGTTACAGAATAATATGGAGGACATGTCATAAATGTGAAATAACAAAATTATTCTACACTGCCTAATGGTGAAGAATGGGGGACCCATAACCCACTCACATAACAAACCACTTAGAATCTGGACCCCCGTGTTTGGGGTTCCAAGTCCAGTTGCCCTACTGAACAGAACACACTGCTTCTTAAACGCTGTCTTCTCCACTACACCCATTGTTAATTAATACATTTTCTTACTTATTTTTGACACAGCTTGTATGTAATATATAGTTTTGGTTTTATGAATCTAGATATTAAAATGGCATTCATGTGCTTGCAGATATATTTGTATAGCGAGAACATTTGTCAACTGGGAAAGTGTTGAGAATCAGCATTGTTCTCGATCATCATTTCTCGCTTAAAACAAGTCGAGAACCATGATTCTTGATGATAACTAAGAAAAACTCAAGATCGAGTTTTAGCCCTACTCTACAGTTAATAGTTCATTTACCTTACCATTACCATTTACAGTTACCGTTTACCATGTACCGCATACGTGCCAGTAATGCATATGTGCCACAGCCATGGTAGCCATTTTGCACATGTGCATTACTGGAAAAAATGTGGAACACAGTAAATAGTAATGGTATGGTATTGCTAAACAGTAAATGGTAAGTGGTACATTGAGAAAAATTCTTGACTGAGATATTGAACCATTATCGAGAACATCCTGAGATCTTAGTAACAGTTCTCGGTTCTCATGAAATTTTCACAAGAAAGAAATTGATTCTCTTTCCAGCTCTAACATATACATATATTGATTTTCATTGAGAACAATTCTGAACTATATATATTCAAAACTCTTTGCCATGACTGCAGGTGGCACTTCCCCACAGTTGTCTGTTGTTTTGTCACTAGTTACTTTGTTTTATGAACTACAAGCCAATGTCAGCCAATACTAGAGATGGGTACACTCATTACAGACTTCGGGTTTAGCTTTAAACATGCCTTCAAAATTTGTTAAAAAATAAAATGTAGACTCCTAAAAATGTGCATTAAGAAGATATCTGCCTTTTTTTCCCCTTCAGTGGAAAAATATGGTATCAGTGGGATAGCTATGCACACTTTTTGTGCATCCAGCAACCTTGGTTTTCATGGGTTATCCTGGACATGGAATTGGTGTATGTGCAGTTGCGATGCCCTCCTGTGGACTTTTCATTCTTTTTGAATGAGTTTGCCCTGATGTTCCTCTTTCTAAAGAAATATCAGCTATGATTTCAAAGTCCATTTTCTTACTCATAGCTATGTTGCTCTTGTGTAGTGCTCCCACCGTTCATGCTAGTACAATTGTAACATGAGTTGTCCATAGGGCTAGATCTTGTTTTTGTTTGTCATGCTTAGAACTTGCAATTTACATAAATCTAATTACAATTCACAACAATTGTAAAGTCTTATAGGAGAATTTTGAGAACTGGCAAATGCCCCTTTGTGCTACATGATGTAATGAGCATGTTTGTTTGAGTTTACTAAGTGGCTGAATGTTTCTGCTGTTTCAGTGATCACCAAGTGGTTGCTCTCAGCTTCTAACGTGACTTTTTAAACCAAGTTTTTTTGGGAGTAGTTGGGGGATACGGGGTGAGGCAGGGTTTGTAAAGTTAAACAGATTTGTGAATAAACACACCTGCATCAACTCGCCAGACTGCATCTGATAGTATTTGAGCAATTACTTGACATTTTTTCAAATGTTTTTGACAATGTCATGAATTTTGTGAATATTTTAAAGCCATTGGGCACAATTCTATGCAGTGAGCATGTCACATGCAGATGGTACGTACGCACATATGTGCAACATTGTGCAATGTTGCACAGCAGTGGCATGCAAGTAAAGGGTGAACATACCATGGAGCATGCACCGGTAGGGCCTATGGAACTGGTGTGCACCCTGAAGTTGTGCACCTGCACAGTGTTGCACAGTGTACATACCTGCAGCCAGCACGCACTCTGCCCGATGTTTTTGTGCTGATATTTTTGTTCAAAAATTATTCAACTGAATTTTATTGGTCATTATTCTATTGCTTAATCAGATTTCCATGTAATGATGGATTCGCAGACCATACTATGTAACGTAGAGATATGAGCTATCTGCCTGCTTGGTATAATACAGTGGTTCTAAAGCCTTTGGTCCACATGATGTCATTTTGTGATTTCAATATAACCCTTCCCCATTCTCCCCAACAGCCAAGACCTGTTGCTTCTTCCTACATAACATTACTAAAATGTGGACATTCCTTTCTGCTCCCACTGCTAAAACTCTAGGTAATGATTTACTCATCTTTAGCTTGACTGCTGCAACCTCCTCCTTACAGGCCTTTCCTACTCTCATTTTGACTCTGTTCAACACTCCTAACTTCAACACTCTGCTGCCAAGGTCATCCACCTCAACTGCTGCTTTGATCATGGTTGGCCTCTTCTCCTCACCCTCCACTGGCTCCCTTACACTCTTCCATCTAGCACATACCCTTTTTTCACTTTCAAGGCCTTACTCCTCCTTTTCTGCCCTTATTTGGGCCCCTTATACCTCAGGGACCGCCTCGCCCTCCGCGCCCCAGAGTGGCTCCTTCGGTCTGCCAGGAGTGCCTTCTTGGAGGTCCCCCATGTTAAGCGGGGGGCCACAATGGAGAGGGCATT
>QEPC01006353.1:4556062-4572050 GCA_003113815.1 Sphenodon punctatus
CAAGTGATCTGGCTGCTGGTGGTGGTGTCCTGCACTGGTGTCCTGTGCTGGCTGCTGGTGGTGCTAACTTCCTCCCACCACCTCCATGTTGAGCGTGACCCCCAGCTCCCCCATCCCCTCCTGTGCTCTCACCCCCTCCACCACCGCCACCGCCCCTGCCTCCCCCTCCTCCTCGCCCCTCGCTCTCTCCTCCGCCACTGCTCTCTTCCTCCTCCTTCCTCCTCGCTCCATCTCGCCACGTAATCCAGCCGCTTTTTCCCCTTTAAATCTCCCTCCGGTGAGTGTGTTGATGCCGGTTGCCTGGCAGCGACGTTGCGCTCATTGCCCACGCCTGGCAATGAGCCAGACGTGACTTTTGGTTGATCCCCACCCGTGACTTTTGGTTGATCACGGGTGGGGATATCATTCACCACGCGTCCACGGGAATTGGTTCGGGTAGCCCGGGAAGCATGGTTGGAATTGGCCCTGCGCGGGTGTTCAGCGTGGTGAACATCTGGCGGCTGCCGAACAGACGTTCACGCCGCCTTGGCCCCGCCGCGGGGTTCACCGTGGTTCACTGTGATCTTGTCACGTCTGAAATCACCCATGATTCCCAGCAGGGACAAAGTACGCAGTGTCGCTGCCAGGCAACGAGCAACAACACAGGCTGGGGAGGGAGATTTAAAGGGCACATGGCAGCAGCCAGGATGAGCCGCCCCGACACCTTCCGGGTGCTTTGACCATGGCACAGCCCAGGATTGGCGTAACGTCTGTTGTGCTGCCCCAGGCTGTGGTCTGCCGGTCTAATTCCCTGCCATGGTCCTGATCTCGTCATGTCTGTTTGGGGCCTCTCTTGCCCACGGTTAGCCAGTTCGCCACCACTGGGAATCCACTGTGGTGAATCAGGCACCCGTAACGTCTGAAATCACCCAATGATAAATAATAACTGCTGATTTTATTAGAACTGGCAACAGCATTTAGTATTATCAGCAGGAGGTGGAATTGATGTGTCTTTAAGCCCGGGAGGTATAATTTGCGTTGTTGTTCTGTGGTCACAATCTGTTTCTTTTGGGAGGGCTCATAGAAAACTAGTGAGCTTTTTATTCATCTGTCTAAGAGCTTTCTCAGCTAGTGCACTGCAGGATTCTCTCTCTATCCAAAGTATGTGTTAACAGCACTGGGGGAGGAACTGAGACATTTTACACATTTTACACATTTTACATCTGACCCAGGTGATGCATTCTTCACTTAATTTTTCCACTGACGCTGACAGGTTAGGAACAACTGAAGGAAACAGCAGTGCCCTTGATTGAGGAAATGTACCCCATGTTTGTTATTCAGGGTCACAACCAAGGGGCTCTTGTTGCTTTAGAAAGAATGCCAAGTGTGTATTCTTTTCCCTCTTTAGTTGACTAAGAAGTTACAACTTTTCGTATAAGATACAGACATCAGCATCAGTTATCTATGGCTGTGTCACTTGCTAGCCAGATAATGGCATTGTGCTTACCCTTGAGGCCCACTTAGACAATTCAGGTAGCGTAGAATTCTGTTGCTGATATATTAAGTTGTGTTTTATGTTGGCAGCACATTGCATCTCTTCTCCGGAGACTTAAAGGGCTGGAAATTCATTTCTGGTTTTAGTTCAACAGAATGGCATTGATCTCTGAAAGGCCTTTGCAGTTGAGTCCCAGGTATCACAAAAGCTGCCTTTCTTTTACAGTTTTACCACGCCAGTTGAAATCATTGGAGACCTGTGAGGTAACCATCTAGATTTGTACTTTCAAGGACTAAACAGTCTCAGTATGAGGCCTTTGCTTCTAAAATTCACTTCCCCTTTGTGTTGATAGGCATTGCAACATTGCACTATCATCTAATGAGGATTTCAAGCAGTTGGGTTCAGTGAGAGGGTTTCAATTTGAAAACTTGTTCAGTGGAGTTTCTTTATTTTAGTTGTTAGTTTGTTCATTCCAGTATTTATTTTTATGTTTTTAATGTGTGACCTTTGACAGACCGTTTTAAGTAAACAGTATAAACTGAAAAATAAATTGAATGTGATACTCATAAGTTGAAGGTCCAGTGTTGCAATCTTTTAAAGGGCCAATATTAGGACTGAAACGGCAAGCCACTGTGGTAGCTTTTTCTGATGGGAAAAGGCTCTTCCGCAATGAGCAACACGGTGTGATAGAGACATTCATTCTGCTACTATAATTCCGCTACTTCTACCATTCCGCTACTTCCACCGACTGCGAAAATAGCAGAACAATATTTGTTCCGACAGTTTCAATCTTCCGCAATTTCCATCGGCACCGTGAAGTAGCAGAGCAATGTTTGTTTGGACAGTTTACGAGATTGTTCTGAAATTTTCTGAATTACTGGAATGCTGGCAGATTTTCCGGAATGCCAGCGGAAAGTCGTGAGCAATTCCAAAATGGTGGAATGAAACAGTGGAGCCGAAAAAGGTGTTGCTGCTTCAGCCCTAGCCAATACTCTCTTTCATTAGTCCCTAAAATTAACTATCACCCTTTTACAACAAGTTTATTTTATTTATTTAATTTGTATCTCTTCCTGAGAAAGGAAGAGAGGTTTTATGGTTTGTATTTAATTTGTATCTCTTCCTGAGAAAGGAAGAGTGGTTTTATGGTTACTGGGACTCAGAAGGTTCAATTCTCAGCTGTGCCCCAAACATGTGGGTATCTCCAAATGCAAATAGTAACTATCTGCCTCCCCTAGGGATTATGATAATAAAATGATGGATGCTTGTGAGGCACTGATGCACAGATAGAGTTATGGAAAAACTATTGAAGAATGCACTTTAAAAATGTGTTTTCTAATATGGAGGAAGAACACCATATTTCTTCTTCCTGAAGGAGGAAGTGTTTTGGATGTATATTCCCCAACCAAGACAGTCAGAAAAAGATAAAACAATTTGGATTCAGGTGACCAAAACCAGCTTTATAAATTGGTTGCTGCCCTCGAAAGCATGGCAGCTGCCACAGGGGAAGGAACTACATGAGAAGCTACTTCCTCTGTGGCCAAGGAAAGGTTTTGACCAACTCCAATCCCAAGACACCACAGCAGCAGAGAAAGTGAGTGAACAGAGAGAATGAGCAAAAGCCTTACCAGATATGAGTGACAAAGGCTCCTGCAGACAAAGAATTTGGGGGTAAAACAGCATAACGCTAATTCCACTTTAACACTGCTTTAATATTTCTTATACAAGTTGCACAGCTGTATTGGTGCCCTATGCAGCCCTGCAACATGCATAAGAAACGTTAAAGCAGTTAAAGTATAGTTAGCATTATGTCTGTATTCACCTTTGGACTGCCATCTGGGACTAATTGCAAGGGTTTCTGGCATTCTCAAGGCCCCCAGTGCATCTCCAGGGCTAAAGAGTAATGGTAGACATTCTTAAAAGGACAGAGGCATTGTTGATAATAAAAGTGGACCAGATTAATATGTCTGAAGTTTCTGACTGGAGAAAGGCAACTGAAAGCACAAATCCACAGTGGGTGGTTTTAGACAAATGCAGAGGCAGCCTGCCCTGGATCTGCTCCAGAGGTGCACCCCCATGTGTGCCCATGTCTAGCTCCTCCTGGGTCAGGTTCAGATGGGCCCAGTGGGTCTCCAGCCCATGGCACACCTCCCCCAACACCATAGAGTTGCATACGATTGCCAAATACTCTAGGATGGCACCTGCAACTCTATGGCATTGCCCAGGGCAAAGGCCAGCTGGAAGTAGAGCTGCAGAGTGTGTCTGCCCATCAGAAGGACAGCAGCTCTGCTACTAGTGGCTAGTGCCTCGGGTTTGGCCGCCCACTCCACCGGCAGCATTCTAAGATGTTACGGAGCACTGCCAGTGGGGCTTCCCTCCACCAGCACACCTAGTGGGGCTGCCTTTAGACGGATGGGCAACCCAGGGGTGAAGCAGACTAGCACAACCAGCACTGGGGCAGCCATACATTTAGAAGCACCCCCATTATATAGGAAGATTGTAGGTGCAGTTCTTAAAACTTTTTTTTATTTTCTTTCAAAATGAGTAGGGACAATGGGGACAATAATGTGAAAAATAAACCCACCCAGTTTTGAAGAGGGTATCTAAAATTTAATCTGAAATCTAAGACACTAAATTTTATCCCTATATCTGGAAATGATTTTGAACCTCCATGTAGTCTTCAGCCCCTTAATATAAAGTACTGAACTGTGTTTAATGGAAGGATTTTTTGCTGCCATGTTTTTATGGGCAAGTTGCTTCAGACATAGCTCTCAATTCAGAAATTTGCAAAAGCTGGCGCCATTGGAATGCCACTCCATGTCTTCCTTTTCATTTTGGTATTGCAAAAGTTCAGCTTGAGGCATCTTGCATTTGTTCTGCTAATTTGATTTATGGCACCAAGCAGTATCTTTAATCAGGAAAAGATGTTTCCTTGACAACAGTACTAATTGCAATAGAAACGTTTATTCTTTTACAAGTTTTAACCATTTAATACAGACTGCTTTCACAGCTTTAGAAAAGACTAAGGCTAAGGATATGCTTCTGTATAAGTGTGGGAATCAACATTTTCCCATCATTTCTCTTCTCCCATGACAGACCCCTGAAACTGAACATGGACATAGGATGTAAGAACCAGCTCCATCATCTTTGTACCAACAGTGTGTCATCTGGAGTGCAGTTAGGAATGTGTTTGCAGGAGTTAAGCTTCTTAACCTAAATTTTGTGAGAATAGCCCTTTGATATTAGCAAATCTATAGGTTTTCAGCAGAGTTTTGTGACATGGCTTTTGTGCTTCCATGTTAAAGGGAGATATCATTTTGTAACTTCAGTGATTTGCCAGATTAAATACATGGCTTCATTTTAAATATATGCACACTTTCTGCTTGTAGGGAGGGAAGATTCCAATCCGATGGACATCACCAGAAGCCATTGCATACCGCAAATTCACATCCGCCAGCGATGCATGGAGCTATGGGATTGTTCTCTGGGAGGTGATGTCCTATGGTGAAAGACCTTACTGGGAGATGTCTAATCAGGATGTGAGTATACTGTAAACTGAGTTTTGTATTCTAAAATAAAGAATCAAGCTGTGAGAGTAAGTGGAGCATAATGAAACCAGGTGGCACTTAATTTTTGACATTGAATGAGACATAGAAACAAAGTTTTTAAATATCTGCCCTTGTGGACAAGACCTATAGGATTTAATATAAAATGAGGATTTTTCTATAAGGAACATTGGACCTTCTTACAGAATATAATAATATAATACATCCAAGCTATAGAATTCTACACAATGGTTCCAAAAAGCTGCAGAAAGAAATGTATACATTTTTAAACATTAGGTTTTAGGAGCAAATTTGAGAGAATCCTACTAAATTTCATTTGATTCCTTTTGGAGATATCTCTATAATATTCTATAGAACTTGCCTACAAGGGTCAAATGCACAAAATCAGTTTAATCTGAAGCATTTAAAGAAGAAAATAGGAGCATCTATATCAAGATTGTAATGAACCAAATGTTACTGGTGGCAGATGACAGATAACTTGGAGAGAAACTTTGATTTACGTAGAAGCCATTTAATATAGAATTATTTCTGCAGAACATTCGTAAGCTATACTTGTCTACCATCTTTCATGGGTCTAATTAATGTATCTGCTAACATCTTTGTTTCTTTTGTAAGTATAGCATTTCCCGATGTAATTTTTCTTTCAAAAAAATCAAACCAAATTGTTTCTCTTGACTTATTAAGCCTGGATATATTCCACACGACTCCATTATAAACCAAAGTTTTAAACACACAAGCAGAAATTTGCTATGCCACATTTTAAACATTGAAGAAAGAAGCATTAGCAGCAAACAAAATAAGGCACACAAACCTTTTGTAGCCTAGCCTGCAAATGTGAACATAAATGCTGAATATGTGTTTTAAAAAAGAAATTCTCTTTGTCAACCAAGATCAGTGACTATGGCCCTTTTTACACAGACACTCTAACACCACTTGCGGTGGGTGTAGGTGCGTGCATGCTCCCGCGCAATACCCATCTCCACCCACCACCCACCCACAGAGAAACGGACTCCACTGCCAATTGCTCCATGGGTGGGTGGTGGGTGGAGATAGGTGTTGCGCGGGAGCATGCACGCAACTACACCCACCGCAAGTGGTGTTTACACAGACACCTCCACCCATCTCCACCCAGCGAAACTGGGTGGAGGCATCTCGTGTGAAAAGGGCCTATGTTGCAGGGCTGCAGTGTTGCCCTGTACCATGTATAATAAAATGTAACACCCATTTTATCAGTGTTAAGAGTGTCTGTGTAAAAAGGGCCTATATCTCAGGAAAGACAATTGTGCTTTGCTTCTAATTGGATATGATAATTTGCCGACTGTTGTTCAGGATTAATTGTATTGCTTAGGTTGTTATTTAAAGCTGACTTCCATAACTGTTGTTCACAGCAAAAAGAAAAACAGGAAAGTTGTAGGGGTGTGTTTGTTTGTGTCTGTCTGTGTGCGACGTGTGTGCACACGCACATAAGCGTGCATGTGTTTCCCTACAGGGCTACGCAGCAAAGTGTTTTTAAAAATGATATTCTGTTTTCAAAACAGAAATGATGACTAGCATTTTTAAAAGTAAAAATGCTAGTAGAACTCACTGATCAATACTTCATAGAACATGAGTTAATGTTGGTACACAACCCACAACTCTTTCAGTGAAACTCCATCAAAAATGGAAATACAGTTGAGGTTTTCTCAGTCACTGCAAGTTACCTAGCCAACAGCTTTTCTTCCTTACTGCTACTCTGTATGTTGCACTACAATTCACCGAATCTCTCAGCCAACACATAAATCAGGAAACACTCAGCTACGTCAATGGAACCACAACTCTGCTGGCTGAAAGATGTCCATAGTTAATGTGGACAAGTAAGATATATGTCAGAGATAAGGTTCCATGGAGGTAGTGGAATGCTTCCTGTGTTATGTAATGGTTTCAGCTACAGTATCTCTTATATTTAACATTCATCTGCTTTGGGATATATACTTACTCATTATGTAAAACTTATAGTACAGAAAGGAGGAATTGTTACATAGGAAAAGAGAGGAAAGAAACAATGATATTAAACTTTTTACTACAAGAAGCAGTACTGGTATGGCCTGGTGAGTTTGTCCTGTCCTCTTTCCATGGATTCATGCATATAATAGATATTCAACTGGGAGTTTCTGCTCCAAACATGGTGAAATATTTTGGTACAAAAAATCTTTGAAGCGTTGGTTTGCTACTCCCTGAAACATCAAGAACTGTACAAATGCTGGAGCTAATGGAGTGATGATCAGATCTGGAATGGTAATTCTTAAGGTCTTCAATGGTAGATGAAACTGGAAGTGATCCAGATTTTTGTTTCTGCGAAGTAGTTAAACTTCATGTCTCATTAATTGTATCCTTTGAACAAGAATACAGTCTAATCAAATTTGTGATTTGGAGAGGCCTTGCAGAGACTCACCTTCCTCAAAGTCACATGCTGTATCTTAACTTTACAGTGGCACTTTCTGTATGCCTAATTTGCTGCATGGTTTACTTTGTAGATAAACTAGAAGTGTAACACTGCAAGACAATTAAAGAATAAACGTATTTGTTTAAACATCAACTGTCCATGCTAA
This sequence comes from Sphenodon punctatus, assembly GCA_003113815.1. Classification (NCBI taxonomy): domain Eukaryota; kingdom Metazoa; phylum Chordata; class Lepidosauria; order Sphenodontia; family Sphenodontidae; genus Sphenodon; species Sphenodon punctatus. The sequence goes on from QEPC01006353.1 coordinate 4,563,688, forward strand.
TGTATTTCACAGGACTGATAAAACAAGTTAATCTAACTGCCTTTAAGTTTCCAGAAACCTCTTATTTTACAGGTAATTAAGGCTGTGGAGGAAGGGTACCGCTTGCCACCTCCCATGGACTGCCCAGCTGCCTTGTATCAGTTGATGCTGGACTGTTGGCAGAAAGACAGAAACAACAGACCGAAGTTTGAGCAGATTGTCAGCATCCTGGACAAACTGATCCGTAATCCCAGCAGCCTGAAAATAATCACCAACACGGCTGCAAGGTGACTCATTAGATTATCTGTCTCGCACACTGAAAGTAAACGTGATTGCTTTCTCCACATACCATAATTTTTAAAATGTTTGCTCTGTCCACCGACTGCCTCAGATTCATGCATTACTTATTTGCATTCTTGAAGGCTGAAAAAAGCTTTCAGCTCTCTGCTTGGAAAAGATTTGCTTTTTAAAATAAATATAAGAGCTGTTTGGTTGGGTTGGTAAACCCAGACAATTTTGAGCGGGGATTGAAAATAGCAGACAGAAAGCAAATTGATGTCTGTGTTGCTAATCTAGGAGTGTGCATGTCATTTTTGTTACTACAATAACAATAACCAAAATTGTCTTTTTCATTATCGTTATTGCAATAACAAAAATTACAAATAATAATGAAAATAGAAAGAAAATGAAATTTTGTTTTAGAAATAAAGGGAATAAACTGAAAAACATATTTCTGGCTATAGCTTTTTTGTTTCTTATTCACTTCTGATGAAACCTGGGAAGCATGTACCCCCCAATGGAGGGCAGTATTTGTACCAAATTTTGAAATGATTAGATAAAGAAAACCGATTTTAGAAGCAATTGAATGTTGTAATTTTAAGAAAATCTTCATACACATTCATGGCTATAACTTCTTTATCTTGCATCCAATGTGCATGAATCCTATGAATATCATGTCCCTCCACAGGCTTAGCAGTCCTGCTAATTTTCAGAAAGATTAAATAAAGGGTTCTGATGGTATAAGACATTAATTTGGAAATACATTTCCAGCTGTAACATGTTAATATTTCATCCTGTTTACAAGATATTTGGCAGACATGTATCACATACCTTCCCTGTAATCTCTGCCAAAGTACAGGACAATTCAATAAAGGGACCCAATTTTATAAGCAATTGATGTTGTCTTTGTGAAGACCATTATTCAGATAAATAACAGCACATTCAGTGCCAGTCAGAGGCAGGCACCCTGCATGGCAGGAGGAGAGAGACTGTAGGAGGGTGGATGTGGAGCCCAAAAGACTGACAGACACATTCACTGGCCAATTACTGCGTGCTTCCAGCTTTACAGGATCAATTGGTAGTGGCTTCAAGGTGGGCATAAGGGACATAACTGGAACTTTGGGGATAGCATCCCAGAAATCAGGAGACATAGTTTAAACACATCCAGGCTGGCCAATTATCATCACAATCACATCCTGCAGCGCTGTGACAGAGGACATCAGAGAATCTCTATAGGCTCTTTCCTAAACAGATGCTTCTGACTTCCCAGTAACAAGTGGGGGAGAGATTTTAGGATGGTCACAGCACATAATGAAGATATTTGGTTGACATTTCTGCTGGCCAATTGGCATCACAAACCGATCTTATACCACAGTGACACGTAAGAGAATCCCTGGTATAGGCGCCTTCTCTGCATATTCTGGGAAACCATATAAAATTGGGACCCTTTATCACATCTTTCTGATATTTGGCAGAGATGATTGGGAAAGTTTGATATACAGCCCTGGCAAAGTTCATGTACACTGGTTGGACTACAAAGATGTTACAGGCAGACATACATTTATAAGTTAATTTCCTATATCACCAGGACCCTTTATTCAATCCATCAGATAATTGGCAGAGTGTAAATATGGTAAGGGGTATAAACCTGCCAAGTTTCATCTATATTAAATGTGGTTTTTTATCTCTTTTGACAATGGTCTTTGGCCATGTCTAATAAACGGATTGATTGATTGATTGATTGATATTAAAAGTGAGGAAAAGAAGTCACACCTATGAATATATAGGAAGATTTTTGCAAAATAAAATCATTCAACCGCTTCTAAAATTGGATTCCTATATCCAATCTTTTTGGAATTTTGTACACATAATACTGTCCATTGGAGATATAATCACACCAGGGTTCAGCTACATATAGTGAAAAACAACATTGTTAAAGCCAAAAATGTGTTTTACATTGAAACCAATGGAAAACGAAAACGTAAGCAAAACCGAAAACGACAATTTGATATTTACGAAAACGACAGATTTCAATAATGAAAACTAAAAACAAAAATGACATGGGCCCCTGGTGCACACCTCTATGCTAATCATGTTGGAAGGGACTTACCTCCCAACACATCAGTAAATGTTATCAGTGCTCAGCATCTCACAGATGCTGAGTATCATGTGAGATGTCTCCTTGATTTAAAGAAGATTACTCACATGCTTATAGTTACTCTAATGCTTAATGAAACGGGGTCAGGTTCAGGTCCTTTCTTTTTAAGCCCTGAACTAACAAAGTACTTAATGATTTATTTATTTTATTTATGAAAAGGCTTAATATCTCACCTCTCATGTCACAGACAGCTCAGGGTGGCTTACAACAACATAAAAACAATTATAAAACCATAAAATTATAAAAACATACCACTCCCCACCCCCATCCCTCTCCTCCCCCATCCTCTACCAATCTCCTCCGCCAAATGACTGATGGAACAGCCAAGTCTTACAGCTTTTTTGAAAGGAGAGAACCCTTAACTTCATTGGTACAAGTTCCATGCTTCAAGTTAAACATAATTGGTTTAGACTAATTTAGACTAATAAAAAGCCTCGGATCTAAATAAAAAATTAAGTTTCAATGCATCTTCTGAAGTCACACCTATATTTATAGCACTATGTAACAGTGCAGTCCCTCACACTGGGTAATTGCAGGGCCACTCTTGACAGATTCTCACAAGAGCATCCCAATAAATGCAGTTTTCAGGCTCAAATCATTCACCCAGCAGTGTTTATTGGCCTTCGCTCTTCTTCCAGTCTCATAGTTTCACTGTACAACAATCTCTGGGGATCACAGTCAAATCCCTGGTGCAGCCTTCTGATACTAGGTTCCTCTCTAACTCCCTCACTTTGTTTGCCTTAATTTCCTCCTCAGTGGGGTAAGTCAGCTGCCTTTCTTTAGAGCTTTCCAAAGCAGGCCTCCATGGCAGTTCTTCCTTCCCGAGCTCCTTCCTTCTGAAGCTCTCCTATCCTGTGCTGTCTGTTTCTCTCTCCTTCTATGGATGTCTTAGCCCCCTAGGTTCTCGTTCCATCGTCCCATTACTGGAAGCTATAGTTCTTAACTGGGGTTGAGTGTCAGACTAGGCTCCTCAAGGGGGGCTGATCTCCGCAACAGTTTATAGCCTATCACACTCCCTTTGCCCCAAATACTTCCAGGACAGAAGCAATGTTTTGGATAAGGAGGAATGAGTGCACTGGCATAAGGAGACACAACCATGATATGGTTTAAAATGTGGGTTGCTAAGCTTTTTGCCTGTGTGACCCTACTTTGAGATTTAAAAATAATTCTACTGTTCCAGACAGCATCAAAGAAAGACAAAGTAAGTGAAACATTAGGGCTGAAATGAGATACCAAGATTACGCGATATTGCATTGAAATCCAAGTGCTCTGTTTATTATCTTTGTGCATGCAGATTGATTTTTTAAAAAGTTTCTTGCCAACAACACATACTGAGTATTCGACACAGTGAGAAATGCACGTGAGCAGCAATTTAACTGCTCATGTCAATTGATACCATATCTAGGGCTGAAATGATTATCCATGCAGATATTGATAACAGTCAAATTTGTGGGAATCGAACTGAACCAATAATACTTGGTTGTCAAATGGTAACTGTTTATTAACAGGCAGTTTGACTTGAATTACTGTATTACCATTTCACACCATTTTGCCATGATGACCTACCCTGTTTTTTCATCTGTTCTGCAGTTACCAGCTAGTTTATTTTGCCAACATATCCTTTCATGCCCCACCCCTCCCTGGACACTGGGGTTCAAGTGTGGCTTAATTAGGTGTTTGGTTCAAATTTGCTGGATGCAGCATTGCTAGTGGTCAACCAGAAATGATGGAATGCAGGAAAATGGTAAATTGTTGACGCACCCCTCCCAAGGAAGACGAGGACACATATATGGGTTTGAATGGCCGCACTCTTTATTATTAGTCAAAAAAGGGGGAAGAGGTAACCCTCCCACTTCCCCCTTTGAACTGGGGTTCTATCAATGTCTAACTGTTAACCATGCCCACAGGAGGTTCCCCTACTGTAACAGGCGCTGTCCTGTCCGCCTGTTGCCCCTCTTCTACCGTCTTCGGGTTAAGCCCAAGGGGAATCCTCCTGTGCCCTACCTTAACCAACTTCTTCAGCTTACACCCTACCCCAACCACCGGTTTCACCAGGCCAGAGCGGGTTGTTCGCCCCTATCCCCTCTCACCCACCGAGGTGGGGGTTTAAACAACAAGGATGAGGACACCGTAACCTCCTGTTTGGTACATGGTCCGCCCAGCAGGTTCGGCCGCTCGTCTCTCACCCTTGGGCTGGCCATACAGTGGACTGCACTGAGCGGCTATGGATGGCCTATACCCATCTCTTAAGGAGATGTTGCTATCCTATGCTATGTTAACCTTTTAAACTTTTGACCATTGGCCTGAACTCAGCCTACCGCCAAGAGTGCGACATTTCCGCCTACCACCAGCAAATTTGCGTCCTCACCCTCTTCTCAATTAGGCAGTTCACTCCGGGAAAGGCGGAAAACCCCTCACCATTGTGCCAATTTGGCTCAGTGAAAATTCCTTTCCGGTCCTAATTTGCACCAGTCAAACTCGGAGTGGTGCCACGGGTGGGTGGATCCGCGTCCTACTCCCTGCTCTCCGCCCGGCTGAATGAAGCGGCTGAGCGGGGAGTCTAAGATGGCGCCCAGGAATCCCGACTCTCGCGAGAGTCCCGGGCACCTTTTCATTAGTTGCCTAGCAACCACGGCCTTCTCCTTGCCACCCTCGCATGGCTGCTCCTTCCCCATCCTCCTTGTCAGGGATGGGGAATGGGCGCCGCCAAACCCCCGCCGCAGTGATCATGGAGGGGACTTGGTTGTTCTGTAAACGGAGTATGTGGTCAAGGTCAAATGGTATTAATTGGTATTTGGGTTAATTGGTTCATTTTTTTATTATTATTTATTTATTTTGATTTATATCCCACCCTATCCCCTGAGGCTCAGGGCAGCTTACAATAAATACACAAAATACAGATATAAAATAAATAACCGCTGCAGTATGTAGCCAACAATCAATTGGCCAATTAGACATCTGGAATTTCAATAATTAAGCGCAGTTGTGGAATTATCGCTCCATTTCAGCTCTAACCATGACCCCAACCACAGATAGCGAACCTGTTTTGGACCCTGACCTGTAGTTTGTAAATCTGTGATTTAAAAGGAGCTTAATTAAAAGGGCTGACAATTCTCAGGGATGAAAAAGTAACTATTCACTACTTTATACAGAATGTCTAGAACTTAGAGGCTTTGGTGGCAATAGACTCAGAATAAAAACAATGAATTAACTTCATTTTGAGAGTTTTCCCCCTCCTTGCTTTTAAAATTTAAATGCTGACTAAGTTCTGAATACATAGAGCAGGTGGAAATGGGCAATGCCGATGTGAGTTAGCCACACTGCTTTTCTCTTGTCCTGCAACCATGACATGAAGGAGCCCAACTCTGCACGTAAGAGGCTCAGCAAAGGATAATGAAAAAGAATCCCACAGTATGTTTTTTTTTTAATGCAACTGCTCTTTTGATAACTCAGCATCTTCCACAACTGACCTAATCTTTACTAGGTCTGAATTCCGTTCTTTCATGGTGAGCTAATAGGAAAGCATAAAAAGCGACATGTGGATGGGGCTGAGAAAAATTGATCTTTTTTTTAGCCTGCTGTATAAGTGATGTTGACCTGGTTCTATCTCCCTTGACCCTGGGCTTTATATGTATATATTTCTTTTCCTGAGGCAGTAAAATTGCTAGTCTAATTACCTCTCAGTATCACTCTGGAGAAATGGTAAATGAAGCAGAAATGGGAAGAGAAAGGCAGTCATACTAATGGGCTTGGTTATTAAAAATATATAATGAGAGCCAATCTCTTGCACAGTAAATATGTTTGAATAATTAATTGGTGAGCATTTAACACACTACAAAACAAAAACGTTTTTAGGATAGTTACTCAGTGGCAAACATTAAGTTGACTTTATTAAAAACTAATTAGCCTTAATATTATCTTCCACAGTTAAATTTGATTGTTCTAACTGTCCTGTGGCCTAATTCAGGAAAGTGATTAAGCATCTGTTTAATTTTAAGCATGAGCTTAAATGTCTTTCTGAATCAGAACCTTGAAAATTATTTTTATTTTATTTTTTGAATGGAGGGAAACAGATACTTTTGTGCATTTAAAACTAATACAAATGTGCATTGGTTTAATGCATATAGTAACAAATTAAGATACAAATTGTTCCGTGAGTCCTACCCAATTCAGTAACAAAAAAGCAGTATTCCTGCAAGCTTCACTTTAGTGTCTTTTACACTCAATTGCCATATCGCTAGTTTCCATTCAGAGCTCCCTTTCCTGGAATTTCAGTTGCTGTAAAACAGAATGACTGACAGTTTCTTTATTATTTAAAATCCATGTGCCTCAATGGAATATTCTTTTTGTGGTCTCTTTCTTGGCTGTACTGGTACTTTTAGACTCGGGAATTTGTAATCTTTATGCTTTTTCCAGTTCAAGTACATGTACTTACAAAAGCTGCATGAGAAATCCAGATATGGCTGACAACCTACTTAAATATACTTGGATATCACTTGGATACAAAGTAGTTCAGATAACATCTTTTATTACTTGGCATCTATTTAAAATCAAGTTACTATCTTGTTAAATCTAAATTATATACTGCTATTGTAGATATATATAGCATAGCTTGTTAATGTTTTTTTTCCCCATCACGCTCTCTCCTTTAGGCTGCAGTTAAACAAAATTCTTAAGCATATGCTTAACTTAAACTTAGCATGTGCTTAAATGATTTGTTGACCTAAGGAATGTTATATTTATTCACTTTCCCTTTCTCATGTGAATGAGTTCTTGGTTCAGGGCTGAGTGTATTTAGCCTTGTGGGCTGTTCCACTCATTTATTAATCTTAGGGTAACCATGACATCTGTTCTCAATTGCCTTATCTCTAGTTTCCATTAGAGCTCCCTGTCCTGGAATTTCAGTTGCTGTAAAACAGAATGACTGACAATTTCTCTATCATTTAAAATCCACATACCTCGATGGAATTTTTGTGGTCTCTTTCTTGGTTGTATTGGTAGTTTTAGACTCAGGTATTTGTAATCTTTAAGTTTTTTTCCAGTTCAAGTGTGTGCATTATTTTACAAGGTGATGTACAGACTGAATTCAACCTAAAAAGAAAGTTTTGCTAAAGACCTGTATCTAATTTTTGCCAGAATATTGCATAACCTCCTCATAATTTTCCTTTGATTTATGTTATGCTGTTCTATCTTTGTATCTAAGCTTTATGTTGTTTTTTCTAATTTAATCTCTAGCTTGTTTGGATATTTTTAGAGTGGAAATGAGTTCATAGTTCCCTCAATTTCAATTGGTTCCATTATTTTTCTACTTGGGTTTATTATTTTTGAGTCCATAGTGTATTACTTCACATTTGTGAACAATTCAGTCAGTTGCAAGCAGATGGAAATCTTTCCACATTTTAGGGAGTGATTCAAAAACAATTTATCCCCCCAAGCAACACCATGGTGTTTGAAGCCATTATCCAGAAAGATGTTGGGTTTGGTTTAATTTGTAATACGGAATGAAAACCAAGGATTTAATAGAAACCAAAATCTTTCTTAAAAATAGAAATGGGAAATACATTTCAGACATTTCATTTTGTCTTTTTGAATTTGATTAAGGATTTGTAGGATTCTGACTCTTCAGTGACTCATTCTTTTTTGCTTGATCTCAAGCAAAGAAAAAGCCTTTGCCCCCGCACTGGAAATAAGGCACAGACACAATAAGTTTGGGTAAACTGGCCGCAATTGTTTATTAAACACAACCAACATGAAGTGAAACCTGTTGGGAAACGAGAACCAATTATCACCAATTAACCAATTTATGAGAATGGTGGACAGATCCAATTGCCAAATTGCATTATCCAATTAACTATAATTATCCCAATTACCATGAGTCTTACCAATTCTCCTATGGAAGAATCAGCTAAGAAAAATTCTGAATTAAGATGCCAATTAGTAAGCCCAT
>QEPC01006353.1:4587131-4599026 GCA_003113815.1 Sphenodon punctatus
ATAATAATGATAGTTCTTAGGTCTGACAGAATACCACACAATGTGGCCATAGGTTTTAATGTATATCCCTCATTGTAAACCACCAAAAAATTGCAATCCACTATGAGCAATAAAAGGTTCTGCATAATGCAGACCTGATATTTTAGCTACTTAATATTTGTAATATTTAATCCTTTTTGATGTTTATTTTAATGTTTTCCATGATGTCCTAACCATATTCGACTTGATGATAAGTAGGACCAAATTTGGAAACACCCTTTGTTCCAATTCGTTCTTAGAAAGACCTAATTTTACAAGGTGTCTGCCCAACGTTGCTAATCAACAGTAACTCACAGCATGCCTACTGAGAGAAGGCACTGTGCATGGCAATTTATCAACTAATAGGCAAAAGTCTGATATTTACTGTATAAGTAAAACATCTGTTCTCCACTCAGCACCTCAGGTTATCCATTGATAAGGCTCACATTAAAAAAAATATGCAGATTGGCTTATACAGTTTGGAATCCTCCACAGTGAAGAATGTGACATTGTTGTTGATTGCTTGCTGTTTACTGTGATTCTGAAGGGGTATATTCTATTATTGTCAGCTCAGTGTTGAGGGCTTTAGTTGTGCATCCCTCATTAGTGTTAATGGGAATTCTGTGCTGGAAATGCTGAAAAACAAACTGTGCCAAAGCCATTGGCCTCTGTACAAGACATTGTCTATAGAAATCCAAAGCATAGCCAAATGTGAGATATGATGCCTGCATCCAGGATGTCATGTGCATGGAACAGAAGAAACAAAGCACAACAATTTTTTAGAAGCTTGCATGGATTCTTCTTATTTTCCTCTCTTTCTTTACGTTGTATTAGCAATAAGAAGACTTCACTTGCTAGTCATTTATGAATCCTCAAGAAATGCACAGCAAAATTATTATTTTTGCTTTATTCTACAGCTTGTAGTCTAAAACAATCTAAACCCTTCTTAGCAGATCTTGATCCTCCTTGGAAAGTTTTAACTGGATTACATTGACATATAGGGTAAAAAGTAAGCAGACATGCCGGCACCACAGCAGCTCTTTGGTCCAGGTTGGGAAACCACAGCTGACACGCCCCAGGTTGGTGGGGGCACCAATCAAACATTCCCATGTCCGAAGAGCCATCCCACCACCTGCACGGTCTGAGTAGGGTGGGGAGCTAAACAAATGTGCGGGCGGGGACCTGCCCACACCTTACTCCCAATGCCCCACCCCCCACCATGATGGACAGCCATCATGACCAGCCATGGTGCTCGGCCATGGGGGTATCTGCTCCGTGCCGGGTGTAGTGGGGCTGAAAAGATGTGCTCACCTGCATTGGCCCGCACTAGTGTCCCTTAGCCCAGACTGTGACCTCAGAGACTTTCTGAAGACACAGCCTGGGCTAGCTGCCTACCCACCTCAGGGCAGTCCCGGGCTAACATCTGGTGACACCTAAACAGACATACTGGTGGGTCCTGGGCTGCAGTGGGCCAAAGCAGACCACCGTCACATCTGTTTTGTGTAGAGCTGTAAAGATCTGGGGGAGAAACTTGAAACTTTTTTTTTTTTTAAAGTCAGTCCTTCTGGCAATAAATAATATGGTTGTTCTCACCTGGGAGCTGCATGATTTATCAGCTGTCACCGTTCTGGCTCTTTGTCAGGTCATCTAGGGGTGTGCATTTCATTTTAGTTATTATGTTAACGAAAATGAAAATTTCAATTTTCATTTCGTTATTGTAATAATGAAAATAACAGATAATAATAATGAAAACAAAAACCAATTTTTGTTTTTGAAATAATGGGAAAAAACTGAAAAACGTATTTCTGGCTATAACTTTTTTGTTTCTTATTCAATTCTGATGAAACTTGGGGATATTGTACCTCCAAGTGAGCTTAATATTTTATTTATTTATTTATTCATTTATTTATTTATTTATTAAATTTCTACCCTGCCCCTCCTAAAACAGGTCAGTAATATGAGTACCAAACTGCAAAAAGATTACATAAAGGGAACTGCCGCTGTTCAATGCTGCCAAATTACAGGAAAATTTGATAAAGGGAACCAATTTTATAAGCAATTGAAGTTGTCCCCTTGAAGACAATTATTCAGATAAAGAGCAGCACATACTGTGCCAGTCAGAAGAAGGCACCTGGCATGGCAGGGGAAGGGAGGATGGGGAAAAACCCAACAGACTGACAGACACATTCACGGGCCAATTACGGCATGCTTACAGCTTTACAGGACTAATTGATGTCAGCTTCAAGGCGGGAATAGGGGGCAGACATAGAACGGACATAACTGGGACTTTGGGGATAGCATCCCAGAAATCAGGAGACATAGTTTACACATCCAGGCTGGCCAATTATCATCACAATCACATCCTGCAGCACTGTGGCAAAGGACATAAGAGAATCTCTATTGGCTCTTTCCTGAACAGATGCTTCCGACTTCCCAGTAACAAGCGGCGGAGAAAAGTTGGGATGGTCACAGCACAGAATGAGGATATTTGGTTGACATCTCTGGTGGCCAATTGGCATCACAAACCGATCTTATACCACAGTGACACGTTAAGAGAATCCCTGGTATAGGCTCGTTCTCTACATATGCTGTACAAGATTATAATATTTGAACCCTTTATTGCATCTTTCTGATATTTGGCAGAGATGATTGTGAAAGTGTGAGATACAGCCCTGCCAAATTTCATGTACACTGGTCGGACTACAAAGATGTTACAGTTAGACATACATTTATAGGTTGATTGCTTATACCACCAGGACCCTTTATCCAATCCTTCTGACTATTGGCATAGATAGTAAAAATGGGGATGGGTATAAACTTGCCAAGTTTCAGCAACATTAGATAGGAGGCAAATAGGTTACAGCCAGGAATGTATATGCAGAACTTTGCAAATTAGCATAATTCAACTGCTTATATAAATCAGCTTTCTTCATCCAATCTTTCTTACAGCCAAAAATGTGTTTTCAATTGAAACCAATAGAAATAAAAAATGAAAGCAAAAACAATAACGAAATTTTGATATTTATAAAAATGAAAACGACCGATTTAAATAACAAAAATTAAAATGACATGGGTCCCTGGTGCACATCTCTATCCAGTACAGGAAGGCTTTCTCAATGTCTTTTCCTCCTCACAAGCCAACTCTTCTGACTCAACCCTGTCATCAGGCCTGTCAGGAGAAGCCCTGTCTCCTGGCTGCTTCCTCACTGCTCTGTTTCCAGAGTTCCCCACATAGGCAGCAACCCTTCTCCATTTCCTCTTCCTGCTTTATACAGCTGTTTTGATTTAATTAGGCCCAACACTTTGGGTTCTTAAAGGGCTCACAGCCCTCACTAACATATTCCCTGCTACTATGTCCAACCCAGGGCCAGTGAGGAGGAGGCAGTTTGTCACCCCCACACAATCTGGCTTTGATCATTCTATGCTCTAAACCAGAGCTACCAGCTTCTGCTTTTTGTTCTTCAAGAATAGCACATTCTGAAGAAATGCCCCTCTGTAGTATGTGATGGTGGGGAGGCATGACTGTGCCTAAGGATGTAGGTTCTGGGACTTGGACAGCATTGAGTTACTGTGTGAAAAAAGAAAATAGTAACTGGATAGTTTGACCCAGGTACATTCATATTTATTTATTTATTTGTTTGTTTAATACAGTTATATCCCATCCCATCCTGCCCACGGCAGCTCGGAGCAGCTAACAACAATAGAATAAATACAAAGCCATAGAATAAATAATTAAAACAATATAAAAACACAACCAATAAAATCTACAGAAAGCTGTGCTAAGAAAAAAGTATCCCACCCATCCCAACACTTATCCCTCTCCCCCCACCAAACACCTGGCAGAAGAGCCATGTCTTACACTGCCACTGGAAGATGAGGCGATCCAGGCTGAGGCGAATCCCCCCCAGAAGAGAGTCCCATAGTGATGGAGCGACCACCAAGAATGCCCACCTGTCAGTCATCACCCGCCGATAACACGGGACGTTCAGGAAGGCGCCCCCCAAGAACTGCAGGAGCCATCCAGGGGCCCAGGGAGTGAGGCGGTCCCTCAGGTAGACAGGGCCCAGACTATTCAGGACCTTATAGGTCAAAACCAGCACCTTGAATAAGGCTTGGAAGACTGTAGGAAGCCAGTGCAGTGCTTGGAGCACTAGTGTAATATGCTTCCGGCAGCCTGTCTTAGTAAGCAGGCAGGCCACCGCGTTCTACACCAGGTGCAACCTCCGGATGGTCACCATGGCAGTCCCACGCAGAGCACATTGTAGTAGTCTAACCTTGAAGTGACAAATGCATGGATGACAGTGGCGAGATCGGAATCTGAGACATGGACTGAGCCATCTTACCAGATGTAATTGGCAAAGGGCGCTCCTGGGTCACAGTCGACATCTGCAAATCCAGGCATAGCTGCGAATCCAGGAGCAACCCTAGGCTCAGACAAGTTCAGTTACATATTTCATGGAATTTCAGACATAGGTTCCACAGTCTCTGTGCTTATCCAATGCTGCTGTCAGGAGCTTGATGCGGGTGAGTCGATTGAGGTTGAATCCTGACAAGACTGAAGTGATGATAGTTGGCTGACCTTGTGACTTTGAGGGGATTGGGACTTCTGTTATTAATGTAGTCTGGCCCTCTCTGCTCAATCAGGTCCACAGCCTTGGAGTGCTTTTGGATCTCTTGCTGTGTCTGGAGTATCAGGTTGAGGTGGTGACCAGGAGTGCTTTTAACCCAACTCCATCTAGTGAGGAGGCTGCTGCCTTTTCTTTCTGCCTTTTCTTTCTGACTTTCTGTTTTCTTTCTGATCTGGCCACTGTCATCCATGCTTTCTTCACCTCAAGGCTGGATTACTGCAATGGGCTCTACATGGAGCTAACCTTGATGACTTTTTGGAATCTGAAGCTGGTGCAGAACGCAGCGGCTCGGCTCCTTTTGGGGACAAGTTGCCAGGAGCACATTACACTAGTGCTCCAAAGTCTGCACTAGCGTCCTATAGCTTTCCAGACACAATTCAAGGTGCTGGTTTTGACCTTTAAAGCCCTAAGAGGTATATCTGAGAGACTGCCTATCCTAACATGTTCATCTGCTGCCTTCGTCCATGGGATGGGGGTGCGTAGGAGGGTATTCTCGGTTGCTGCCCCAATTCTGTGGAGCTATTTAATTCGCGGACTTTAAAAATGTGCAACCACCATAATATGCGCATAATACCCCACTTCCATTTGGTCTAATTACAACATGCGGACGTTTCAAATTATGTGCAATCGCGTGCCGCTCGTCTAAAAGCGGCCTTAGAAACATACTTAGTCACAATTCCTACTTTGTGATCCTTGAAACAAACCCACTTTTGACCTCAAAGAGAGAAAGTGGCAACAATCTGGTTTACACTCAAACTGAACAAACACATTATAGACAATCATAAGGGGAGAAAATATGCCAAAATAGCTAGGTCAATTTTATTTTAAGAACAAAGTTTCTAATTTTAGCAGGGGAACACTTTAACACCGGCAAAAATAGCTGTAACTGCAAAGACTGTAGTCCTTAAGGTCCAGGGACAATTAAAGTAAACACAATGACTCTCCTTCTCCTCAGTGTGTCATTTATTTTCTGGTCTCCTGTTGGGAAGCATGTACATTCATGACTCCATTTGCTGTGAAAGATAAAAGTAAACTTGCTTCGAATTCGCTCTGTTTATTTTAAAGTTAGAGATAACCATGTTGGTTGTGTCATTTATCCAGAATTTCAATACTTTAGGTTACTTAAAACATAAGCTAAGAGATTTTAGTTCAAAAGAATGTAGTGTTGGTTTCAGATTTCTTTTTATAGGAAAACGTTAAGCAATTTCATAGAATCTTAAAGTGTGAAATACTTTATTCTCCTTGAAGTCAATGGCACACGCTTCCATTGAGATTAATAGTGAGGATTGAATAGTGTCTATTTTTAAAAATGGGATTTTATTTAACTAAAATGCTGGTACAGAGGTGCACTGATTAGAAAAGGGTGGCGGGGGTGGGGGTAGGTGGCAGAAATAGACCTTCCATCCCAGGATGAAGTTTGCAGGCTTTCTCTTCCAAGAAATCCTTTATGCTGATGTAATTTTGGGTTATCATCCTTGTGGTGCTCTCAGTACCTGGATGTTACAAATTAAGTTATCTCCCTCCCACTGGACAGCTGGCACACTCAATGCAGAGATTTGTACCAGCAGGAGGGAGAGCTCCATTGCTATTTATGTGTTTATTTCTAGACATGATGTGCTGTGACAGAAAGTTCCTTGCAATGTGGCAAAATCTGTCTTAATGACAGCAAGCTATAGCTCTGTGTGCCTGTGTGCAAGCTAAAAAGGTTAATTCCAGCTGTTAGCATAATAGGCCAGTCCCTGAAAGCTGGCTGCAGCACGCCATTGGTAGGAAATATAGTCTGGCATCCAGTGCTGAATTGGTTGCTGTAATTTTTTTATGAGTGCCATATGTCAGAAAATATGGACTTCCAGCCATACACAGTGCAAGAATGAATAGCACTGAGAATTCTTTTGGTGCCAAAAGATGGATAAGGGTTTGAAAATGTGGTGGTTGTCGGGGGGAACAAATTTTTTGTTTTAAACTCTTTTAGAAGCAAAAAATAACGGGGAGAAGTTCTGTTTCACTTCCCCTGAGCAAACATGTAATTTCCATGATTTCTTTTTAATGACTGTGGTCTGAAGCTAGTAGGTACTGATTTATGAAAAGCTGTAAAAGATCAGGTGGAACCCTGCAGGACGTCGTTTACAGCTGCATGGATTGCAACCCATCTAATTTGTCTAGTAAAGTGTGAGCTCATGGCGCACATCACCCAGCCCATAAATTTCATGTTCAGACCTGCTGTCTGGGGGCTGGGTCAAAAGGAAAAAAAAATTGCCGATGTGTGCAGATGCTCTGAAAGCCCAGCGTTCCCTTGGTGCATGTGAGGAGACATCACAGACTCTTCACAGTGAGAGACAAATTCCTGTTCATTGATAAACTGTCCAGATGTCCTCTCAGAGGAGGAAAGTAACTAATTTTTGCTTGGAATCCTACAAGGGGAAAAGTGATATTTTACAGTGCTGTTATTTTGAGGTCACTCACATTAAAATTAGGTCATATTTTTTCATCTTGGTTATACTTTGATCCAAGTAATAAACATGAAGCTATATTGGGCCACTCTAATCTGAATGTCCTGTTCTATCTCCAGTTGTTTATACACTTTTAAAAAAAAGTGTTGGTTGAGTCAGGTCTCATTTTATTATACTAAAGTTAAAAAGAAACGCATTAAGTTCAACTGAGAAAAGAACCTTCTCCATCCTTTATCACAAAATACACTTAATAAATATGCTTAAAAATAACTGGGGCTCTACATGTCATACATAGAAAACTATGAATGAAAAGTGTTACTCTTTATGAAACAATTGGTAGCTATCGAGGTATAGACAACTGAATATAATTTGAACTTGATTTTGAAACTAAATTATTTTGAAAGGCTTTTAAATTTGCTTCTAATATTGATGCTTGAGCACTGCATAAGGCATATGATAGCTGGAAATAAAAATAGCACCAAGTCTGAAAATCTGTTATCCTTACCCTCATCAGGCTCCCATTGCTGGTATTTGTTCCTTCTCTCATTTGACATAAAACTAACCATACCTACTGTACTATTGTTAAGTGTCTTTCATTACTTTCACTGTGGGTGTTAACAGATGAAAGATTAGCCTGCTGGAATCCGGGGTTCCTCCATGGAGCCCAGGTGCAGCTACCATTTGCAGGTTCTGCATGACAAACCGGACAGACAAGAAGGCGATCCTCCCCACTGCTCTCCACCAGTGAGACATGGTCAGTCGCTCCCCAGACAGCTCTAGGCACTCTGCCCAGGACTCTACTGTCCTGGTAAACCTGCACCCATATGGAGGTTGCACACACCCTAACAGATGGGTGGTGGCCACGTGAGGACACATTTGCCTGCATCAGCCAGCATTTGCCCAGCTGTCGTCCACATTTGCCAGGATGACACCATGAGTGGGGGTTGTGGGGGTGAGAAGATGACGGAGGCAGGCGAACATTTGAATGGACAAACCTCAAGCCTGGAAGATTCCATTAGACTTGTAGCCACATGTCAAAGTTGCTTTATTGGTCTTCACTGAACTCAACCAAACCAATTTGATGTAAAAATTATATTAAACCTAAACTCATATAATTGAGGATTATAAGAATTATATAAGAGCCAACTTCAAAATACTATCCATAACTCAGAGGAGCATATGCTGGATCTGTGAGGAGAATAAGGATACTTTGGGGGGAAATTCTGATGCATTTCCTGATTTTTCAAATGGTTTGGATATTTTGATAGCAAAATGCACGGCAACTAAAACACATGAAGTGCATGTACCTTAAGAATATAGAAGCTGCCTAACCGAGTCAGACCAATGGTCTATCTTATTGTCACAACTTGACATGGCAGCAGGGTTTCAAATCCAGATCTCCGGCAGAGGCCTCACCCAGGCATGCTACCCGAGACCCTCCAGGATTCCTGGCAGAGGCCTCACCCAGGCTTGCTACCAGAGACCTCGAATCAGAGATGCCGGGGATTGAACTTGGGACCCTATACATGAAAAGCATGTGCTTTATAACCTGAGCCATGGCCCACTCCATGAGCTTGTTTTATGGTTAGCAAGTTACAACAGTTTGTACTACTACAATGACAGTGATGTTGGAAATCAGTAATAAGAGATAGTTTTGAAGACCTCACACTTACCTTCACAGTCTAGATGAAAGGAACTTTGTGAAAAAAGGCAGACTTATTTTACTGATATGGAACTCTTTCATGTCTGAGGAGTGTTAGCTCAAAAATCTGCCCATGTCCTTTTCTTCTCAGAACCATTCAGTTCAGTTTACTACTGTTTCTCTTACACTCAAGTCAATTACATCCTAATTCAGAAAAGCGTGTAAGTACGTACCTTCAAGGTAAGCATGTGCTTATGTGTTCTAGTGAATCAGGATGTAAAAGTTGTCCCTCGTCACTGCAGCCTGTACTAGGTGCATGGCTGCCAGCATAAGGGGAGACGATCATAGTGGATATTCTGCAGTGGTATCAGCTAGGTGACGGCAATCTGGCATTCTGTTGATTGGCAGTGAGGTAGGGAACCACAATGACATGCCACAGCAAAAGGGTACTAACTTCACCTCCCGGAGGCTTCTGCGAAAGGTTAGGAAGACACAGCATTGGGAAGGGAACCACATGGTGGCAATTCAGGAGAAAAAAATGTACAGCTGTTCAGATGTGTGTGCTACATTAAGACATTTCAGTGCACTAGTCATGGGAGGAGAGGAGAACCCAGTCACCAGGTATGAATGCACTGATAAATAAGCAAGTTTAGAAAAGACAACAGCAAGTTCCATTCTCTTTCAACATAACCAAATGCAGGTGCATGAGCCTTCTCCTGCTTCCTGAATTCAACAAATTCATTGCTCTTTCTAAAGAACCTTTTCTTCTTGGTGGTTACTCCTCTTCTGCATGGTACCACAGGAGTCAAGGCTAGGATTGCGTGAGGCTGGATCTTTCTTTTGTGACAGTCCATTGTATCCTCTAGTTGTGCAGTAGGCTGTTGAGATGAATCAGTACTAGTAGGGAATTCTTCTCACCTTCAACCCAGTTCTTCCCACCTTCCACCACTGAATTATTCAGTGGATTGTTGAAAGAGTGCAGAGTCTTTTATTCAACAGTTCAAGTGACTCCAGGTCATTACTCTCTGTTGATTAAATCTCTATCAAATGAGTTGATGACTTTCCTTTAGGTCCAAGATGGTCTGCATATTGAGTCAAATGAGCATGCAGAGACTGAACTGCTGTGTTACCTTTAGACCATGATCTCTTTTAGCGCTGGGCTGATGTTCCTTGACAGGTCAGAAAAGGGGGAAAGTTGGTACTGTTGGTGTCCTTGTTGCATTTTGTATTTTCTAAATGGAAAGTGCTGGCCAGCAATTGGTGTCAAATCATCATCCTAAGAGGCACTGCATTCAGCTTGAAAGCAAAAAAGGCCTGCTTCTTGTCTTCACAACAGAGTGTGCAATGGCTAAAATTATTCAAGTCTTTACAACCCTCATATCTTTTAAAGCAGAGCCTTTAATTTTTCCTTGGAATAATAAGTAACTATTTTAAGCAGTAGATCTCTCCATTTCTGCCTCCTTTTGTAGACTGCGAAATACAGGCTTCTCCCATGGATTACAGTTGCTTTCCTCTGAGCTTTTTTTATTATGCATTTTTGAGCATTAAAAGAATCTGTAGCATTTTAAAAGCTGCTGCTGTCTGGTATTATTTGTCCTTTCAGCTCTTAATAGGGCAATTTGGAATTTTTCAATAATGCTGCAATATTCCAAATGCTCAATATCTTTAAATTAAGCTATCAGTTAATAAGTGTAAATTAGACTATAACTCAGACTACCAGTGAACTGAATTTGAAATTAAGAGAGCTTATCACTGGAGGGTCTAGTCTAGTTTGTCAAGTCACATAAATATAGTTTCTATTAACCTTGTTTTAAGCTTAAATGAAATTATAATGTAAAAATATATATCATGAATTAGGGATGCTCCAGTGATTTAAAACACAAGTTGAAGTGTGGGATCACTTAAAAACGATGATTACACCGTATTTCTTAAGGGTGCTCACTTAAACAGATGAGGCTTCAGTGGTGGATAAATTCCACTGATGAATAGGAAAGCTGCATGTAGTCTGGAGACTCCTGCTGGGTTGGTGTTACGTTTAGACACAAAATGAAGCACTGCTTACTCCTGGTCTCTTGCATTCATCACATTCTTTTTCTTCCAGGCCATCAAACCTTCTCTTGGACCAAAGCAGCGTTGAAATCTCACCCTTCCGCATGACAGGTGACTGGCTGAATGGCATTCGGACAGGACACTGCAAGGACTTCTTCACAGGGGTAGAATACAGCTCATGTGATACAATAGCCAAGATTTCCATAGAGTAAGTGAAAAGTGTTTGTATGAGTACTAATGCCATTACTACCTTTGTTGCTGCTGCTGCTGCTGCTGTTGTTTTACACAGAATCAAATCCCATTTCACGGTAGAGTTATTAGTTAGGACTGAAATACGTTCTCACTCTAGGTGAGAATTTCATCGAGAACAGCTTCCTCGATGATATTCTCAAGGTTGAGAATCTCGCAAGAATCGGCGTTCTCACCGGCATTGCCAAGATTCTTGAGGATGAAAAAATGGCCACCAATACATTTTGCACATGTGAAAAATGGTTGCTCTGGGCCACTCATGCACAGAATGGTTGCGGCAGCCATTTTGTGTGTGCACCGAGTGGTTTTGGCCTCTCAAGAATCTCAAGATTTTTGAGAAGCCTCAAAAAAACTCTGCGTATGTGCAAAATGGCTGCTGGGGGCCGTGTATGCGCAGCATTGCCATGACAGCCATTTTTCACACGTACAGAGCATTTTCTAGAATCTCGCAAGACCTCTCCGGGGGTTTGCAAGCATTTTGCGGATTCTCGTGCGTGCCAGGACTTTTACTATTGTAACTAAGTACCTAAAGACACTTTTGCATTTCAAGAATTGTTTAAGTGGGAAAAACCACATTCTTGCTGTTTGAAATGTACAGGACTTCGTGAATAGTGCAAGATCTAATTCCCAAGGCCTTACTCCTGCAATTCACTCTATGACAGAGTTTCTAAAATTGTTGGTCAGAAGTGGGAATAGGAACCAGGCAAAGAAGAATTTTTAAATGTTAACTTTGGAAAGGTCAGTAAATAAAAATAAATGCTGCCCTGCTGCTTGAAGGGAGGCTGAGTTTGATTCTACCCATCAGGGCTGTAGAATGAGAGGACCAGCCAGGAGCCTGGAAATTGCCCCCCCCCCCCCC
>QEPC01006353.1:4599221-4611540 GCA_003113815.1 Sphenodon punctatus
GGGGGGGGGGGCAATTTCCAGGCTCCTGGCTTGTCCTCTCACTCTACAGCCCTGATGGGTAGAATCAAACTCAGCCTCCCTTCAAGCAGCAGGGGAGCATTTATTTTTATTTACTGACCTTTCCAAAGTTAACATTTAAAAATTCTTCTTTGGCAAACTATGACTATGGCTGTTTTTTCATGGCCCACGCAGAATGGGCGGGGGGTGTCCATGGGCAAACCAGTGGGTGAGCGGGGCCTGCATATGGGTGCAAATGCATCTCCACACACCCCCACACACACACCTGCCACTCATGCCCGGGCATGGAGCAACTACCATTTTCCCCGGTTGCATGGGGATGAGTGGGGGGGTTGGGTGTTACGTAGGAGCATGCATGCACTTCCACTCACTACACGCACCCATGCCATGTCCTTCACACGGGCCTCTCCCACTCATGAACATGCAGATTTCTGTTCCGTGTTCATGAGTGGGAGACCCGTGTAAAAA
The DNA here is from genome assembly GCA_003113815.1 of Sphenodon punctatus. NCBI lineage: Eukaryota > Metazoa > Chordata > Lepidosauria > Sphenodontia > Sphenodontidae > Sphenodon > Sphenodon punctatus. Next base: position 4,599,708 of record QEPC01006353.1, read on the forward strand.
GGGCCTATTTTCTCTGTAGAAGGTTAGTCTCATCAGCCACCTAAGGCCACACTCACATCTGGGGCAGCGGTGGCGGCATAGAGAGTGGCGAGGGAAGGTGCGGCAGTAGGGAGGAGCCAGATGACAGAGAAAGAGCCAGTGCGAACGGGAATCTACCATGGCTTCTCTCGCGCATGTCAGGGTGCAAAATCCTGCCCTGACATGCACAAGAGAAGCCGTGGCAGATCTCCATTCACACCAGCTCTTTTCCTGTCATCCGGCTCCTCCCCGCTGCTGCATCTTCCCTCGCCACTCTCTCTGCCACCACCGCAGATAGGAATGTGGCCGCAGTCCCTGCAGGATCCCTATCCAGGTCCAGTCTAGACAATGAAGTGCTCATTATTTTGAAGACTGCCCAGAATCCCGGATCAGCATATATTCAAACAAGGAGTCCATGCAGTAATTCACCCACGATGAGTCACTTCTTCAACTGAGCATCCCACCCCTCTTTACCAGCTGGTCTCCTTTCTGGGCTTATTTTCCCTTGAGCTCCCCGTCCCATCTGGAAACGGAGGAGTACTGTAATTGACTTGCACATGTTTACCCATGTGATTACCTTGTCTGGGTCTGGAAACAGATGCGAGAGGGAAGCTTAAGGGACGAGGCAGGCTTAGCACAGCTTTTCTGAATTCTGTTGGGTACTCAGACTCCTGCTAGCCAACAGAATACTCATGATCTGCCCCCTCCATCCTGCTGTCCCTCCTCCCATCTGGAAAAGACTTCCAGATGGGAGGGGGGAGATCTGAAGACAAGAGGTGGGCTCAGTACAGTTTTTCAGCATTCTCTTGGCTGCTGACTCCTGTTAGCCAATAGAATGCTAAGATATCAGCTAACTTTACCCCCTTCCTCCTCTCCCACCTGGAGTCTCTCCCTCCCTCCTTCTCTCCCATTCCTGAAAATCTGCCGTCGGAAAGTTTTCCCCACGGAGACAGCTGCCAGCCCCCGAAAAAGAAAGCAAGCTGGGCAGGTAATTACTAACTGTGGCTTCCTCCCTCCTTCCCTCCCTCCCCCCATCAGCACGGAGTATTCTGTTTTTCGAGATTCTTACTTTTTTCTACAAGAATCCAGCTGATTCTCGTCTCATTCTGGTTTGCAAGAATGAGCTGAGAAGTGTGATTCTCCTCGAGAAACATGAGGAATCGAGTTTCAGCCCTTGAGCCCCAACACCCCTAATCCTCACCTACCAAGGAAGCTGTGAGTGTCCCCATACTTTACTATCCCTCCAAAAAAGAATAAGAAAGCCCCAAACTGCTGCAGCAACACAAATAAAAATGTCAATGAATCCTCCCCTGGCAGATCACAGTAAGGCCAACAGTCACTAGCCACTCTCTGCCACTCTGCGGCTCTATCTAAACCATGTCTAAACAGGACCTTCGGTGAGATCCCCTGCAGCAGGCCTCCTCTGAGGCATGCTTCAGCCCTCTAAGGCACCTTTTGCTTGTTATAGCTGAACCTCTCAGGTGTATTACAGCCATCTGCCCTGCCCAACTGGGAACAGCCAGCCACCCCTTTCCCTAGCTCTTTCGCCAGCAATCCTCTTAAAGGGGCAGACACTTTCCATGCACCTTGAGATGCTGTCCCTGTGAGGACTTAACCTGTTCTCTTGGGTAAGGACTTTTAGTAACACTGTCACTTTTGCTTTTGGGGGGAACAGCTGGCCATTGTCCACAAACCACTTACTCTGGAGTAAGTGCCACTTAATCCCAGCACGTTTTAATGGGTCTACTCCAGTAATTCGGGACTTTAACCCTAGTTTCAACAAACACTGTCAAATGTGTGCACACAAACCTATCTTTTAACAGCATTTTGGACCATGTTCATTTAAACTAAATCTAAAGTCATTTTCCTTACTCATGGCAACCTCTCACCAGCAGTTAGGGGAAAGGACTGCAGTTAGTTTTGTGGATTCACACTTACCTCTTGGAGGGAATTAGTTTTTTTAATTTTAAAATCAATTCCTCTTTACTCGTGTAGTAAAGAACAAATATGTCAGTGGTCTCCCTGTACCTTGGTAAGCATCATCTACATTTGAGAACATGCTGAAACAGGACATCTCAAATTCTCACTGGCATATATTGGTTGCAGTTAAGTGACACGAAACTGCAGTATTGAAATTAGCACATTGGTACAGGCAATTAAACAGTTATTGCAATTCTTTTAAAAATGGAATGACTTATTAGAGAAATTAGTCCCTTGGGACACTGTAGAAACCAAGTGGTAATGGCCAGTTTCCTGTGGATTAATAGCTAATTAACTCTCAGGAAAAGTGTGAACCATATTTATGGTATACCTAACAAAAGGTATAGCTTGTCTGGAGAAAAAGGTGAAAAAGCAGTGGGGACTGCAAATAGAACTGCATAGCTGTTAAATTAATTAGCATCCATGCCAGGACTGTGAATGCCAAGTCATTTAAAGGACAATATGTAATAAGAGAATGGCAAGACTAGTTTAAAAAAGCATTAATGTGTATGGGGAAACAGAGACATCAGGAAGGCTAAATGTGTTTCTCAAAGTTACCTTGTGAAGCATTTGCAAAGCAGAGAACAGAACTGGGAGGGAGCTCATTGTTTCCAAATATCTTATTTGTACAAATAAATTACATTGCTTTACACTGCCCCACTATAGTCTGGTGCTAAGTAAAGTAGAAGATCAAAAATAAGTAGTCATGTGCTATTGTCTATGGCACAAGTAGGGCTAAAACGAGAAGCCCTTTTCTTCTTGTGAGATACCTGGCGAGATTTTTGTCCAGGTCCGAGAACTCACCGAGATCTCGGCCCCGGTATACAATCTTATGAGATATCAAGCCCAAAACACACCAGCAAAATCACGCAAAACCAACAAGAAAAAAAATAAACTTGCATATGTGGTCTGGGTGGCCACATACACAAAATGGCCACCCAAAACCATTCTGCATATGCACAGTCCTTTTCCAAAATGGCGCTGGCAGTGTCGGGCCCATTTTGGAAAAGGGCAGCCATTCTGTGCATGCACAGTGCTTTTTGTGCATGTGCAGACCAACTGCCCTTTTCCAAAATGGAGCTGACGCTGCTGACACCATTTTGGGAAAGGGCTGTGTATGCACAGAACAGCCCCATTGCACAGTGATTTTTTAAAAAGGTTTACTGCTTCCTCCTCGCATTCCCCATTCCCATGCAGAGAGGCGGAGCAGCAAGGGGAAAAAAACAGGGGTTGGAGCAGCCAGGTGAGTACATCATGGGGGAACAGAGAAGGCTGTAAAAGGCCCTTTTTTGGTGGTTTTTCAATTGCAGGGGGAGGGAGGGGTCTCTCGAGGTTGTCACTCTTCTCTGCAAGAATCCAGGTAGGCTGTTTTTACACGGACAGCCCCCCTGTCACTCGGTGTTCAGGTGGATGTGGGGTGGGGGGAGGCAGTCCATGTAAACAGCTGCTAGTAGGTGGGGGGATGGGTGTTCAGCAGGTGTGCACCTGTGTGTTTGTGCATGTGTGCTCCAGCCGCACACCCACCAACACCCACCGTGCACCGACCCACACCCACCTCCACCCACAGAGCCTTCTGACAGAATGGAGGATGCTCCATAGGTGGAGATGGGTGTTGATAGGTGTAGGTGGATGTGTGTCCATGTAAACTGACACACACCTACACCCGCCACGCCAACACATCCCGGTCCATGTAAAAAAAGGCCATCGTTTCTCGTTTTGTTTTAATTTGCAAGAATGAGCCAAAGTGAGAATCGAGTTTCAGCCCTAGTCACAAGCATTCTCAGCGTTTACCAAACTGGGACTCTTCTACATTTCCATTTCCATACTGAGACGTGCCTTCGGTCTATCTGGGACTCCCTCCCATATAGCAATACAGGAAGAATGAGGTTGTTCATCATCCCAAGTTGAAAATGTTTGTTCTGTGAAATTCGGCTGTTCAGTACAACAGTCTCATCAAGTGTGTGTTCTCTCCTTTTCAGAGATATGAAGAGAGTTGGTGTTACAGTTGTTGGGCCTCAGAAGAAGATTATTAGCAGTCTTAAAGATCTAGAAACTCATACAAGGAATGGCCCTGTTCCTGTGTAAAGTACCAAAATGATGATGCTCAGGACACAGCGAGAGTGAGGAACGTTGTTGCCAAGGGCACAGTGATGGCTGAGAAACTGCACGATTTAAAGGGAGCTCTCGTAACAGTGTTGGAAACACTGGTGGAAATTTCAAGCCCACCAAGACACTCAAATATTGAGTAATAATGCCTTAAATATAGGAGTGAAAAACTTTTTTTCTATCTTTTAATCTTAAAGGGTGGGTGCTTTATTTCCCTTATAGTACGTGACTATTGGAAAGAAAAAATGTGTAAAATCCTTCCAAGTAAAACTAAAACCTAGAGCCATTTGAAGATTAACTGACTGAATGTCCTAAAAGACAAACAGTAAAACCATGGTCATAAAGCTGTATTTGGGCAGCAGCAGGAAGAACAGAAACACCATGCAGTATTTTTATACACCAGAGAGATCTGTAACAAGTATTTTGTTTCTTGAAAATCAAACAAACTAGAGGACAATACCTCACCTTTTTCTGACCATATTTACAATAATGGCATTATAACCGTCTGCTTCAACTTGGGATAAATGAAGAAATAAAGTTTGTGGTTACAGTTAATTCACAAATTGTTTTGCCATGACATTAGCTTCCTAAAACTGACTCTGCTAAAAAGTCTTATTTTTTTTTAAGAAGCGTATTTATTTCCCTTTTCATTTTTTCTTCCTCTTTGTATTTATGTATAGGTATCTAAATTTGGATTTGTTTTGTTGCTGCCAAGTGCCAAATGCTGACAGTTTTCACTGGTAGGGAACAGTATTCAGTCTGAAAAAATTTACAGTGTGTTATTTACTAAATTCAGTTGGATGTTCACACCCTGTCGAAATCTAAAAACAAGAGAGAGAACAACCTTCCCCTCCCTCCCCAGCTCTCACAGTACAGAAGTGACCTGGAATTGTTGGTATACTATCTACTTTGTATCCAGTTACAGTGGATGTCAAGGTTAAGCTTCTAACGTAGCAATATACTGGTAAAATCATATGTGTAGGATGTATGGATTGATCTCTGGATTGACATCTAGCCTAATCAACCGTGTTAGCTTATTCCTTGCAGTCCTGATTATGGTATCCTTACATATAAGACAAAATCAGACTCCTTTTTATGGGCTAGTTATGGAGTAAGGCACTACTCTATGTTAGGGTGTCAAGATATAATCCTAACTTGAGTGCTATTTCTTCTACTCACTTGTTTCTGATTTTAGAGCCATATTTCTGAGGCCGTGTTTACACGGATACACCCCCTGCTGGGTGTGTGGGCGGGTGTGCGCTGGGAAGGGTGTCCATGTACACACCGCGGCAGTGTGGGGCAGAGATGGGTGTTTGTCCATGCGAACAGCATAGGCACTGGGTGGGAGTGCGTGTGCGCTCCCGACGCACACTCACCTACATCCAGCACCACCAACGGAGTCATCCGGAAAACCAGAGGTGGCTCCATGGATGGAGATGGGTGTGTGCCCGTGGGTATGGGCTCACACCCACCTCCACCCACTCCGGCAGCACACCCATCCCCCCACTCACCACTGCCCATGTAAAAAGGGCCAAAGTCCTAATCCTGCTTTTCCACGTGTGCCTGGCAATCATGGCTTTTGGCTGTTGTTCTCAAACCACTTTCTTCATAGCCTTCTTCATGTTGTATCTCTGAAACCCTTTTGTGTCTAACCATACTTATACAGCCACTGATTTTAATACTAGAGTGATTGGCTCGATTTTAATATAGCCCTCCCATTCCCTACCTGCCTCCTACCGCTTGAAATTCCACCCGTTTTGCATGAAAATTTGACTGAATAGCATTTGGGTCACTGAAAAGCACTGCTTTCCTGCAAGGCAAATGAAATTTCAAGGTATATAACAAAGATTACTATGTATTTAGCGTAGTCAGCTCCCATGAATTCAAAAGCAGTAGCTGGTTATCTGAACATGCAACAGCACAAGGAAACATGCGAAGGCAAAACTGTGATCCACTTCTCAGTTGTCCTCCAGAGATCCACAGTCTGAAAAATGTAAAATTACATTGATTATTTGCAGCTAGATAAAGGCAGAATTATAGATTGCCTTTTCACTAGATCTTGTCTTTGAGCATGCTGAGATTACTCTGATTTGAGGTAAGCGCAGGAGATGATATTCTTAGTATGTCTTGACAACATATTGAAATTCTTTTGCAACTAAAAAAATTGGTAAGAACAGAAATTGAAAACAGCACTTGCTCCACAAAAGGGCTACACCATATTTCATTCAGTATACTCTTGTTAAAACAATAACTGATAGGTGCAGTACAGCATATGACTGAAGATCAAAAAGCAGCTTGTTTAGTGTGTGAAACATCTTCCTTCTCTTCCCTCGCATTGGGCTTGAGAACTAATTTCAAACATTCTAGAAATTTTCTGTAAAAATATTTTTATCAGTGTTTCACCTGAGTTCCATTTAGAAGTTTTCTTCGCAGAAATTTCTAAATGCTTCTGAAAGAAAGAAATTTGTTTCCACTACTGGGTTTGCAGAATCAGACCTTAAACCTGGCATATCTTTAATTTTTTCTCAATATCTACTCATCCTTTTTGACATTTTTCCAAGTATACCCAGAAAAAGTAACCAATTGTATTGGTTCTTGGGACAAAAGAACTTCATTTTTGCTTGCAGTTCCAACTAGGGTTTTTTAAAAGACATTTAGTTTCCTTTAACTTACAAAATTGTATTTGTACTGTAAGTGGCCTCTTTTGAAGAAAAAAAAATCCCACACTCCCTTTCCCTCGTGTACATATGTAAACATAACAGTGTACAATTCTTAACTGTGGAGTAGAGGTACTAGAATCCTTGGGGCCATCTTCCTGTTCATTTGATTATTTACATCAAAAAAACAACACAAACTATTCACAAACTTATGTACCATATTATTGGTTTTGTATCTTCAACTATAGTTTACATATATTATTTATTTCTGTTTAACATGCCTAGTTTGTGCTGTACTTAGCATTCAGTAAGCAATGTATAGATGTGATTTGATTGGCAAATATATATTTACTTTTTACTTGTATTCCAAGCATTACTTACTCATTTAGTTTATATGTTGTGCAATTGTAGATGGCCTCTTACTAATGTAAAATGATTTGTAGTGGAAACATTTATATTTTTATAATAAACATAATGAAAGTATTTTTTACATATTGGAATACCGAGGTGATTACTTGGAGGCCAAAGAATACTTTTTCATTAGAAAGCTTGATGAAATTGAGATTAAATGCACGGTTCTAAATTCTCAGATTTAGCGCACAATTGACCTTTTTTTATGCTGCTGCTGTGAACACCTGTTTGAACAAAGGAATAGGTGAGAACAGACATGCACCTTAACTCTGCTTTAACACCACATTAACATTTATTATGCATGTTGCAGGAATGTATAGGGTGACAATGTGGTGTAGTGGATAAGGTGCTACGCTTGGACCTAGGAAGCTAGAGTTTGAATCCAGCCATAGCCATGAACCCACTGGGCGATCTTGGTCAAATCTCAAACTCTCAGCCCCAGTTCTCCATCTGTAAAATGGGAATATGTGTGTGTCTGCTTTTCCATGTGTTCCCCTCTCATGTGTCCATATTAGATTGTAAACCTACTGGGTGGGGACATGTCTCTGAAAATCTGTTACTGTAAAGCGCTGCATATGCATAGTAGTGCTATAGAAATGAGGAGTAATAAGAAATGTTAAAGCTGAGTTACATGCATGTCTGTTTTCACCCAATGTTAGAAGTTGACACATGCCAAGTCTATGCTCATTTATACTACCTTACAATCTGACTTCTTTTGTATATGTAGGAACCTTGTTTAATTCACTAGCCGATTATGAACTGTCAAGAAAATGGTTGTTTATACTGGTGTGGCCGAGTCATGCCAATCTACTTTTGTTTCAAGATAGTCATACTTCCTCAGATTATCTTATAATGTCAATAGTATTGTAAAAAGTACACTTTTCAACGAAATGAGGGGGGAAACAGTTACTAGTAATTTTCCTCCCTCGTTTTGTTGAAAAGTCCACTTTTTACAGTACCATTGACAGTCTAACACAACCAGAGGAAGTATGCCTATCTTTCAATCTTAAATGCTCTGTTTTCCATGGCTACATGTGAAAGAAGCAAATTTTTTTCTTGTTTACCATACCCACCCCCACCCCCTTTGAAAATGGTTTGTATGCTTCTCTAAGGTCAATATAGAGCCTGGCTTTGCCTTCTGAGGACTAACTTACCCCAAACTGGAAATGTTTGGGAATGTTCTAGTCCGCTGGTTCCCAAATCATTTCCTACATAACCCCATGTACCTGGGAAGGTATTGCGCACCCCACATCACCCTCATGTCCCACAAGTCCAGCAATCCCAGCCATGTTTCCAGCCCTTGGTCTTGTCAGTCTCAGTTCCTGCACTAGACTCAAGAGCTCTGTCAGCCCCCCATGTTTGGTCTGCTCCCTCACTGCTGACCTTGCTGACTCCTCAGTCTCGGGTGGTCGGCCTCAGGCTCCCTCTGGTACACCTCTCGGGTCCCTCTGATCCTCCATCCTGGCTGATTCTCCTGGGACAGGATTTAGGCTTCCCCATCTGACCCGTATCAGTACCAGCCTCTCTTGGCTTTCCTCAGGGATTAGTAATTTTTAAATTTGTTTTAATACTAATATTGTAGATTGGTAATGTGGTTTTATATTGTTGTAAATTGTTTTATTTTGTGTTGGAAGCCGCCCTGAGATGCCGTAGGCATGAGGGGGTGGCATATAAATGCAATAAAATAAATAAATTAAATAAAATAAATAAATTTACTGGCCCAACACCACCCTCCTGTACATGGAGGTTCCCTTATACTCTGCAGAGCCCTGCTTTTCCTAAACTAGTCAGTTCCAATTCCTGCAAGGCCTCCCTCTGCTCTGCTCAGGGCTTGCCTATTTCAGCCGCACAGTTATTCTTATGACAGCCCAGTACTTTGTCAGTTTCACTGAGAGTTTACAACAAGAGAGACTGCTCAGCCTGTTAGCCTGCAATTCTCTGCTAGCTCCCAGCTTTTACCAGCTCTGATACCACTGCCAGTTCCCTCCTACCTCCCTGCTGCTTCTGAGTGACTCCTCGGTGTTTAAATGACCCGCACATTGGGCCCAGGGGTTAGTGATGCCAGTCGTGCTGTTGGCTGCATTCCAGTTAGCGCTGCTGACTCCCAGCTGCGCTGATGCCACCGGCGTTGACAGCGGCACTCCCCGCTCACTCCAGGGACTTTGGAGCAGGTGAATCCTTCACTCTGCCACACCCCTTTTTCAGACTAAGGGTGCAGCCACATGAGTTAGGGCTGGCCCAATTGCCCACCAACCCCAGGGCAAGCAATCACAATCCACTTTGTGTGGGCGACGGAAGCAGGCCACATAAACTCACACACACACATGGGTAACCCAGGCAGGTTGCTGTTGAAGGGCCCACCACACCCCAGGGTGGACCAAGGAGCAAACCACACAGGCAAGTGCCTGGCCCCACTCCACCCATCATCCCCCGCCCTGCCCACTATCCCACCCCTGGCTGTGACATGGCCACGTGGGGATGGCAATTGCACCCGCTGCTCAAGGCCCCACAGCTGACCTCACCATGGGGTGGGTCTGATGGGAACCAGCTACATGGGAGTCAGCCCCTTAAACTGATCTGGGCAGCATTACTACACATTGGCAGTGCTGCTATGTGTGTGTCCCTGGCCTTCCCCAGAAGATGCAACATAGAGCAGTCGACTGCCCACCAAACCCAGTTTAGGTGAATATCTGGCAGCTGCCAGTCATACAATGTGCTGCATGGTCGTGTACGGGGTAATGCTGCCCAAATTGGATTAGCATCTCATGGCTGCACCCTAAAGCACAATCCCATGACTCCAGTCAGCAACAAAAGATATGCAAAATATATCAGATATCAATAGAGACCATGACCCCATTGTAAGATGGTGAGAACCCACTTGGGGTCACAACCCACAACTTGGGATTCTCAGTTCTAGTCTGACAGGATACATTGAGGATGAGCAAGGAAGAAGTATCCAGGATATAAGTTCTAAATAAAAATTAAAATAAAATAAATAAATAAATTAAGTTTTAATGCAGGAACATGTGATGTTTATAAAGCAGTCAATCTGTAAGCATTTAGAAAACAATACTGTGATTACTAGGAGCCAGCATGGGTTTGTCAAGAACTAGTCATGCCAGACTAATCTTATTTCCCTTTTTGATCGAGTTACTAGTTTAGTAGATAATGGGAATGTCGTGGAGGTAGTATATCTTGATTTCAGCAAAGCATTTGACAATGTCCCCCATGATATCCATCTTGACAAGCCAGTTAAACATGGACTAGATGATACTACCGTTAGGTGGAATTACAGCTGGTTGAAGAACCATACCAAAAGAGTGCTCATAAATATCTCCCCATGAATCTGGAGGGAGGTATCGAGTGGGGTGTCTCAATGCTCGGTCCTGGACCCGGTACTGTTCAACATCTTTATTAATAACTTGGATGAAGTAGTGGGGATGCATATCAAATTTGCAGATGACGCAAAACTGGGAGGGATAGCTAACACCTTAGAAGATAGAAACAAGATTCAAAATGATCTTGACATGATGGAAAACTGGGCCAAAACTAACAAAATGAAATTCAACAGAGGTAAACGTAAAGTTCTGCATTTAGTTGAGAAAAATTAAAGGTATACGAATAGGATGTTGATACTTGGCTTGGCAGCAGTACATGTGAAAAGGATCTTGGAGTTGTAGTTGACCACAAGCTGAACATGAGTCAGCAGTTAGATGCTGCTGCTAAAAGGCTAATGCAGTTTTAGGCTGCATTAACAGAAGCATAGCGTCAAGGTCATGAGAAGTGATAGTATCACTTTATTCTGCACTGGTCAGACCTCATATGGAGTACTGTGTTCACTTTGGGGCACAGCATTTTAAGAAGGACATTAACAAATTGGAACAGGTTCAGAGGAGAGTGACAAAGATGGTCAGGGGTCTGGAAACAGGTCCTATGATGAAAGGTTGAAGGAGCTGGGTATGTTTAGCTTGGAGAAGAGAAGACTAAGGGGAGACATGATAGCCATCTTCAAATAAATGAAGAACTGTCACATGGAAGATGGATCAGCCTTGTTCTTTGTTGTTCCCAAGGGCAGGACTAGAACCAATGGGCTCAAATTACAAGAAAGTAGGTTTCAGCAAAACATTAAGAACTTACTAATAGTAAGAGCTGTTTGTACGGGTGTGCAATTAATTTTTGTTATGATAAAAATGAAAATTTACATTTTCATTTACCTTATTGTAATAACAAAAATGAAATATAATAACAAAAATTAATTTTCATTTTTGAAATAATGGGAAAAAACTGAAAAATGTATTTATGGCTATATCTTTTAATTTTCTTATTCAATTAGGATGAAACTTGGAGATATTGTACCCCCAATGAAGGGCATTATGTGTACAAAATATTGGAAAGATTGGATAAAGGGAACTCACATCATAAGCAAATTAATGTTGTGATTTTAAGAAAGGTTGCATACACATTCCTGACTACTACTACTATTATTATTATTATTATTATTATTATTATTATTAACAAACATTTATATAGCACCAGCAGTGTACATGGCACTTTACAAAGTAATAAAATAGACATGGTCCCTGCCCCTAGGGCTTACAATCTGAGAGACAGGAGCTGGGGGAGAGACTTAGGAAGGGGAACAGAGGGAGAGACAAGGGGTC
>QEPC01006353.1:4623131-4681656 GCA_003113815.1 Sphenodon punctatus
AGACCGTGCATGTACTTGCTGACCCGTCTGGGCACCCCTCCCAGGGTGGTAACCCCAGTGCTCGCTGCGCCCAGCATTGCACTGGGTGTTCTCTCCCCATCTCTTAAGGAGATGACTCATCCTAACCTACTCTTACCTATTTATCCTACTATAGCATACTGGACCCCCGCTGAATGCCACAATTGCTTACCCTTATATTGTTCAATTCAATCAATTATGTTTCATTCTGACTTATCTGTACTTAACCAGCTCAATTATTCCAATCTTTGTGTATGCCGAATTAGTTGTATATTATGATTCACTGTCTTGTCCAATTCCCTAACCATCCAATTAACCTGTTAACCTAGTCTGCACTGTTGAAGGGGCAAAACACATGACCCTCAATTGGGCTAGTCGTCAAAATTCCCCTTCGGCTCCATAATGGCAATCAGTAAATACCACAGTGCTAGAGGTGAGGTGGGTGGGCTGCTTGTTTGATGTCCACAGGATGAATGCCGCTTCCACGCGGCCAGAGTGGCTCCGCCCTCCCAAAAAGGGGCGGACCCGCTCACTGTTTCTTGGTGTGGCGCCTCTGCACACGCGCCACTGTTCTGTTGCTGCGGCAACCCTCGCCCGGGCCGGGCACTCCTAGCTGCTGCTTGAATGCAGCACCACTCCTTTTTTCTCCCCGTATCTCCTGACGGGGAGCGCGGCAATTTCCCCATCACTGCCATTATGGCAGCGAAGGGGGCTTCTTTCCCCATAGAACATGGAATGGGCACTTCTTTCCCATTACAATGCTGGGAACAGCTGTTAAATGGGATCCATTCATGATAGCAGCAGTTCCCACTTGCAGCATTGCCAGGTCCTGCCCACAGCTCAGGGGTGTCTTTAGACATAATGTCAACGAGTGTCTGAATGTGTATTTTGACCTTGATATGAACACCGGTTTGTCCCTGTGTTCACCATGTGGTGCTGCTTAGACACACAGCCCATCTTGGGGCAAACCAGTGTTTTGTTCACCACCCAATCTCAGCACACAAGTGCTGCTGCCTCGTTCCCTGTGTTGTACCTGCTAACATGTGCCACACGATATCGTTAGACACAATGTTGGCCATGTGTTCAGCCGAAGCAAGCAAATTGTCCTTGTGATGCAATGCCATTCACATCGCATGTTTAACGAGTGACCAAATTGGTGTTCAGACTGTTATGGTGCTTACACACAACAACCAAACACGTGCTTAGGGGTTTTGACATCCAATCTTTTTTTATGTCTAAATGCGCCTATATGGGTTTGTACTCTTGATGACCTTTGCCTCCACAGTTTAAATTCCAGAGTATGCTTGCAAACTTTGACAATAATTCAGATTAATTTCTAGTTAATTTGCATAAATAAACCCTTTTCGAAGCAAACGTAAGTCCCAAGCTAGAGTTGTGCTAGTGAAATGGACACAAATAATTTAGTAATATAGAATATTAATGTCCATGTGGATGTGTTGTGAATTTTCCTACAGGATGCCCCAACAGCAGTTCTTTAATATGAATTAAATTAAAACAGATTAAAAGCAATGTGGAATAAAATTCTTCTGAGGACAAGCCATACGATTAGCACCATAGCAACAATGATGCTGGCAGCTCTTTATATACGACTAAGGCTGAATTGAATATTCCTTTTTATATTCATGAAGATAATTTGACATATTTGTCCCCACCTATAAATATAATTTGTCTTCTTGACCATTGTGAAATTCTCAACTTCATTTCTTTGCTTCTTTTGCTTAGGTATTTTGACCACTTTGGAATTTTGGTATTCAGTGTTTCATTCACGTTGACAGTACTATTTCAGAGGTGATCAAATGGTGGCTTGAAATTTGCATGCAACTCTCAGGCACCTGAACTTAGGCTCTTGCCAGAAGTGACTGCTGGAAGCATGTCCATTTGGCTCCCTCAGAAACAAGAGAAGTGGAGCCACCATTTTCACTGCTGGACCTCCTGGCAGCTGGGGGAGCATGCCCTGCACCACTAATCGGCCACACCACCTGGGAGCCAGAGCATTGTTTCATCCGCAGGATTGGGGGGAAATCATGTTTGATGTAATGTATCTTGAGGCTTTTGGTGATAAGAAATGTTTGTTATGTGGCTCTTGGGCATGGGAAGTTTTCCCAACCATGTACTACTTGATGGGTTTGGGGAAATTTTTGAATGCGATTGTTGCATTACATCAAAAATATGAACCAATCACATTTGCATTCAAAAATCTAATAAGCCAGCCAAATACTACCACTGAAGTGAAGGAAGTACCAAACACCATAATACTGAAGAGACCAAAATACTAAACAAAGATTTGAAACTGCAAGCAAAGCTGGAAGTACACATTATGAGTGCAGCCACATGAGTTGCCCTGGGGAGGCTGCCACTGCTTGGACAGCATTCACCCAGTCTGGGCATTCATAACACAAAATGCAGTACATCATGCAACTGGCTGCTGCCAGATATTTACCCCGCCGCATGGCAGGGAGAGCAGCTGGCTGCTACATAGTCCATTCTCAGAAAAAGACTGATGATGCATCACGTAGCAGCCTTACCTCATATGGGGTGAGGCTGCCCAAGGAATGACTGCCCACGTGCCGGGGCCCCTTCTGCCCCACCAAGTTGCGAGCTCCATGGAGGGCCTTTGAGCAGCAGGCACTGTTGCCCGTTGTGCTGCGTCATGGCTGGGGGTGAGATTTTGGTTGGGTTTTGGGGAGGAAGGCAGGGCAGGTCCAGGTGCCCGCTCATGTGGTCAGTGCCTCAGTCCACCCTGGCCATGGCGGGAACTCCGACGGCAGCCCCATGGGTGAGCCACGCATTTGCCCAGCTCCCTGCTCTGACCTCGTAGTGTGGAGGCTGTGCTTGCCTGCCACAAGGCTGTGTTGTGTGGGGATCGGGTCTCCGCGGCTCTTGTGGCTGCACCCTACTTTGTCTCCTCTTTGCTAAAACAAATTTGAATATTCAATATTCTTTTAATTTTCTATTCACTGTATATATTCATTTCACCTTGATCTAAGACTCCTACTCAGAAGCTTGAGAAAAAGCCTTAAAAAATTGGATTTTTAATACTACTTGGAACAAGTACAGCCATCAGTAATTCATCCACTTCAGAAATTAATTCTTTAGTGACTTTCTGGTCTGTGCTAAATTAGCTGGTCTTGCTTGTCTGTTTATGAAAACGTTAACACAGGATGCATTTCAGAAGACCTGATGTGAAAGTATAAAGAAACTTCTGTTTCCAAGTACTGCAAAATCCTCACTGAAATTTCATAAAGGGAAAACATCTCAATACTGAAACTGAAATTTTGATAATCTCAATGTGAAAATTGCAATGGTGGGAATTTCTGTTGTTACTGGCAATGTCCATGTCACTTTGCAACTTCTGATTGGTTATCTTTTGTTGCCTCATGCAGAACTGAGCTCATGAGTGTCTCAATGTGTGTTTGTGTAAAGGGGCCTCTTTTCTGAGGTTGTTCTTTGTGACAATATGTTGTTGTTTGCAGTGCTCAGTAATGGGTAAATGTGAGAGTATCTTTTTGTCTTGCTATAACTGACAGATTCAGTTTGGGTTTGACACTGAAATATATCACATGGAAATTTTGGAATCACAGTAAACATATCAAACTAGTGTCTCATGCAATTTTGTGACATTTCTCAGTTTCACCACTGAAATGCCATGATCAGCTACAAAATTTGATTTAATTTACAAATTGATTTCACTAATTTCAACTAGCCTGCCCTAGTTAGCAAGGCAAAGGCAAACAGCCTCAGCCCAAAACTGACCATTTCTCAACTGATTGTGTTCAGCCGTATGCCCCTCTCTTCAAGACTGAAATCCTGAGCCTACTAAAGTCAATGGGAATTTTTCCATAGATTTCAGTTGGATCATGAATTTACTTTCAGATCATGTATCACTCCCTCTTTCTTTAACTGCAAACCACAAACAACTTATTTAAAGTTTGTCCATTGAAGTCCACTTACTCCAGAATAGCTCCATTGAAGCCTACTAGAGCTTCTTGTGACTGCTCTGGAATAAGTCGTTTGTGAATGATGGCCTTTGTTGGAGATGGGGAGGGGAGTTGTTGTTCCTAAACCTGCAATAGCCTATTTTCACATCACCAAAGTGCCATAGAGGCCTACAGATTTATCACTGTGCCTCATATAAGGGGAAGCTATTGGGATTTATTTATTTTAAATTGTCTGCATTGTAGAAATGTCAGAGGAAAAATTAGAAAAATCCTTAAGGAGAACTTTGCTGAAAAAACCCTTGTAAAATGAGAAATTGGGGAGTCTGAAATAGAGAAAAGAGCTGTGTTCTCTGTTATAATCATCCATTTGTAACCATGCCATACCTAAATAGACAGGGATCAAATACATTGAATTAGCATAGGCTGCCTATGGGACACTTTCTGAATGGATTGTTATAAATTGAAGTATCATTTTATTCCCTCTATGTTATCAGTAAATCTGAAACCTTTCTGTACTACATCTTTCCCCCCCAAAGCATAAAACACCAGTTGTCTCTGGAGTAATGATTTGGTTTTTTATATTTTAGGACCAAGCCAGCAATTAAACTTTTCCTTTATCTACCCCATAAAAATGACAAGAGCTTTGGAAACATATATAAGAAAAAACAAAAGCTAAGTCCAATATTTGGAACAAAGCACTTTCCTTTGATAGTGCCACTTCACGGATTTGGGGGGCAAGTACCACTATCATGCACTGAACATTTATATTTTTTAGGGTCTCAGGAAAGTGGTGAGTAATTTCTTGTACAGTTTGTGAAAAGCTGATTAATTCTCCAGGGACAGGGACAAAAAGTTGGCCGAGTACCTGGAAAACCAGGTCTTCTGGAATAAGAGGCAGGGCCAGAGGTCTCTTGGGAGGGAGTCTTGCTTCCTTCACTTAGGCTTAGCAAAGCATGACCTGAGTGGTAATGGTACCTCTTTCTCTGGAGGTATCATGTAAGATATGGCCTGCAGGATGAAAGTGATATATCATAAATCTCTCCACTAACATAAAAAATTGCAGTGTCTTGGGAGCAAAAGTATGCTGACTTTTTGACATTTACAGGACACTGTAGCATTCAAACCTTCCTAATAATTAATACTTCATATTTGCAGCAATGAACAATGAAACTTCAGAGTGGACTTTTCATGTTTTAAAAGCAAAACAGAAACATGGAGAGAAGCCCAGGAGACTTATGTTTACTTCCACAATTATATTCTTCGTCAAAGGTTGTGTATGTTGAAATGAATGTGTCCATATGTTTCACCTTGTGGTTTCTAAATCTGAGCGTAGCCATTGGAAAGAGGCCCTTTAATTTTTGCTCTGACTTGTAAAAGTCTGAAATCTGACAGCTCCATCAGTTCAAGTCAACAAAGGAAGATGTAAATAGGTTACCTGAGTAAATCTGGAAGTAATACTTGAGAGGAAGCAAAATAGGGCCAAACACTTCGTGTTGATTTTTTTTTTGGAGCATGTTTAAAGAACACAAACCATGAGTTTGCCCATGGCTATCTGCTAATAACTTCTATGGAAATGTCAAGCTGCTTCCAAATTTTAATGGGCATTATTTGGTTTTTCAGTATCTTGTCCGGTTGCAGTGAGATTTAAAAAAGCAAAAAACCAACCAAACAAAAAACTTTCCATTTTTTAAATTGGAAATGTTAACACAACCATGACTGGTCTTTTGACTAGAGCATTGCCCAGGCTGGACTCATCAGGGCCTGACTCCATCAGACCCAGCTTGAGTCCAGTCCTGATTCCTTTGGGCTCTTCTGACCCAAACTGACTGAGTTCCAACTACAAGAAGTCCTGTTCCTTACAGAGCACCACGATGCCAGAGCTCCCCATAGGAGTGGGACCATGTTAGAGAGGAGTAGGGTAATAACATTGTTCAACTTCTGTGCCTTTCTGACCTGTACCTGTCCCATAGGGAGCACCATAATCAGGGGCCCATGTTCACTGCATTTTCCCCATTGCCACCAATGGAGAAAACGCAGAGAACATGAGTCTCTAACCATATCATATTGTTCCAAAACGGGGAGTGGCTATATCAGCAGGGGAGCCCAGCCTGGTCTGAGCCTAATGGCCTTGGGCAGACAGTGGATGGAAACAAGTGTCATGACCCTACCCGGGAAGCGGACACAATCCAGACTGAGTCAGGCCACCAGGGAGGATGGGGAGATGCACAAGCATGTGGGCAGATGGCCAGCCCCACCTGGGCCGGGTCATGGTGAGCCACAGGAGACATGATACCCCACTGTGGCCTGCTTTGCCCCAATTGGGCAGACTATAGCCCAGGCTCTGACCTGGAGCTAATGCAGGGGTGAGAGCCTGGGCTAGCTGCAAACACACCTGAGGGCAATCCTGGGCCAACAACTAGCAGCCCCTAAGCAGACGTGCTTGCAGGTAGCTGGGTGGGTACCTGGGTGGCTTGAGGGCCAAAGTGTGAAAAAGCAGGCCACAGCGGGCCACTGCCACCTCTATTTTTACCCAGAATGTCCAACCTGACATCATCCCATTGCCTTTGATTGGGTTCCACAGGGTTTGGGTGAGATTGTGGGTTTTTACTTACAATTGCTGCACTATAAGAAAAGTTTGTTTTCTACAACTCGAGCTGTTTATTGCCTCATGTATTTCTATTAAAACACAGATAACGGTTGTCCTCCTCAGCCCCTAGCTGCAGCATTCGTTTCTCTCCTGCACTTGCTCCCCCACAACCACAAGCATTTCAGTAAAAACACAATGTGTTAAAAGGGAGCAACTCAGCAAAGAACAGTCCCCCCCTTTCTTTTATTGAATATAACTTCCTTTGAGTAGGTGAAAATGTTGGCAGAGCACCGAAAGGTTAACAGAGACTAAAGTAGAAGCAGTAATTGAGATGTTATGGTTTGTTTTGTAAGGCACGAGGGAATTCTGTTACAAGTCAATTGTAGCTTCAAGGAATTTAAGTGCATTGCATCTAGTTTTATGTTTTTAAAAATGTTTAATAAATAGACTTGCAATAGATTTAAACAGAGATTCAAAAGCTGGAGCTGATTTAGGTGTCTTAATAAAAAAAGGAAACAATCTTATTAAGCTAGCAACTTTTAGAGCTGTAAGTAGGAACTGCTGCTGTAATAAGTATGCATGCATTTTTTCAAGAAGTGGAAAAACACTGCATTTTAACAGTATATCGGATCTTGCTGAATTAATGTTTAATTAAATTCCTGTCAAAGCAAAGATTACTTTAACTTAAACTCACTAGGACCTGTGTTGCTACAGTGCATAATAAAGATTGAAAGCCTCAAAAGTGAACAATCAGTTCTGGAATTAACATATTTTCCCTTTATTCTTTTTGCATAGATTATTGGAAATGATTGGCTGCTTTCTAATGTTAACCTGGGAAAGGGAGGGATCTTTAGTGAGAGAAATCACAACTCTATTCTCACAGGAATTAGCACACACATAGGAATGCTCTATTCTGTTTTTCTCCTGCAAGAACACCGATGAGTGTAAGAGCTACATCAGGGGACCTGGTCATGCTCTCGTGGGAGAAAAGCGGAATAGTGCATTCCTACATACACTAATTCCCATGAGAATGGAGCCGCGATGGCCCTCACAGAAGTTTCCCCTGCTCCCCCCTCCCCCCAGTAATATAAGAAAGTGGCCATTGTTAAAAATGTTGACAAGGCCTGAAATCCTAAACATTCTTACTCCTGAGTAATTGATTCAGTTACTCAATGGGACTTTCTCTGAAGTAAGCACATTTAGGATTGCAGTCAATGACTGACTCTATGCCTGCTTCCTATATTTGCTATGTACTTGAGGCAGTGGTTCTAAAATTGTGGTCCAGAGACCACTAGTGGCCCATGAGGCCAAGCTAGTTGTTCCACTGCTTGTCTATTGGAAAGGACTGTGGCTATAGCAAAGCTGGCTTTGGTCCTCACCTCACCACTGTCATAGCCATCTTTAGGGGGAGGGGCCAATACTGTGGCCAGTGGAAGAATTCAACCATTTAAGCCATAACCATTTCTTCTACTTTCAACAGAAGCCTAACCCAAGTACTGTTCAAAATGCTTCTGTTCAAATGCTTTTGTAAACTCTGTGTTCGCAAATAAGTATTTTAAATCATTCATTATGAAGTATCACTGTTCGTTAGAGCTACGTGATATACAAAATGATCTAGATAGAGGCCTGGGCTGGAAGAAACAAAATGAGATTTAAAAGACAAAGGCAAAGGACTGGACAACATGTCCAGCTGAAATGGAACCTCCAAGGCTCTGCCTGCTTGAATACAAAACATCTAGCAAGTTCAGTCTTGCAGCTACAATTGGTGAAGTGTGTTACTGCTGTTCTACAGGATGGTATGTTATGCTGGGCAGGAGAAAACTGCATGCTGACAGGACTTGTGAAAGCACAAGCTTCTATTTAATAACTGAATGATACCACATGCAGAATCTCTGGATGTATACAAAACTGTGTGGGTGGGTTCATCAAGCACGTCAGACCTTCCCTTAAGTCTAATTCCTGTTTACAGGCAGGATGGGGGGTGGGGGTGGGTTATTGGTCTAGAGCCATAAAAGCAGAAAAATTAAAGATGCCCAAGCCGGCATGGATCTGTATCTTGTTTCCAAGGATTACCCAGTTCCGAAAATGTGTGTCCTCTGTCTTGATTATCAAAGCTTGGAATGATCATCGCCTTCCAATTTGGCACAGGTTGAGTTCTATGTCCTTGAGTAAAGCCTAATGTGTTGCAGATTTATTCTGAGGTGGTTAAGGGATTTACTATCTCCTTGAAGGAAATTGTTTGAGAAGGGATGGTCCAGTGAAAAAATGAGAGTGCATGAGAATGAAATGTGTCACACATTAGGCATCCTCATATACATTATCTGGATGGAGATGAAGGGTGAACTCACATGTAACTCTGCTAAACTCTGATGTCCCCAGGGTCCTGGAAGATGTATAATCAGGGCTGGACGTAGGCATTTTGTGCCCCTAGGCCCTTCTCAGGCTGCTGCCCCAAGCCAATCCCTGCCACAAGCCCCATCCACAAGCCAAGCCCCACCCACATGGGTGGGGGAGCCCCATGTGAACAACGTGGCGCACGCACCCACAGTGAATCGGTGTGTATGCTTGTGCCTGCCTAATGCATCCCCACTCACCCCCCCACTCATTCTCCTGCACGGAGCAACCAGAGGAAACGGCAGTTGTTCCATGGGTGCAGATGAGTGGAAGGTGAGTAAGGGTGCGTGTGCAGATGTGTGCACGCCCTGTTCATGCACCGGCACATCCATGGACCTTCCACCTGGCGGAGCCATGTAAAAAGGGCCTGTGAGGAGCCACTCAAAGAAGAACAAAGGTTGCTGCCTTGTAAATAAGGTTCTTTGAGATGGCTGCAACATTCTCACAACCACCACCCTTCCAGACCCGCATGGAATTTTTTCTCATATTCCTACAAAGGGTTGAAAGGAACTGTCATTATAAGGGGGAAAGTTCTTTTTATACTAGAGGAGCTCGAGACCATCACTCACATGGGGAAGAGTTGTTTGTAAAGAAACAGCTTTATCTCCCAGCCCGATCCGTGTTCGCTGTTGTTGCTACTGCTGCTGTTGCTGCTGCACTACTAGCAGGCAGCAAGAAGGCAGAGGCAGGTGAGGGATGGAGACACAGGCATCAGGGTTCGGCTGTGGGCAGCAGCCTCCGGCCATGCAGGAAGGAAAAACCCAAAGCTGGTGGTGCCAGCAATTGCCACCACCACCTTCCAGAAAATGCTGCCCAAGATCCGGGCCTATGGGGTGTGCCCCTAAGTCCAGGCCTGTGTATAATCAGTCCCAGATTATCCTTGGATCACTGTTGCATGTGAGTGAAGCACTCCGAGTTCCAGCTCCACTTTAAGCTTGGACCTGACATTTAGATCTGATGTATTCATAAGATCTGAGTTTAAAGCCGGGCTGGAACTCTAAGTGTCTCACTCACACGCAACAGCAGTCAGGGTATGATCTGGGGCTGATTATACAGCTTTTGGGGCCACAAAGACATTGGCGTTTAGCTGAGTTATGTGTGAGTTCACCCATATTCTCCTGAACAAGAAGCCATCAAAGGTTCTTTGGAATGTATTGTATGGACATGGGGCATCCAAGGAACCAGAAAATTGTCGTATGGTCATGGGAATGTCTCTTTCTATTTAGAAATGAATTTGGCATTTGGTCAGTATCTGCACCAGCCATATCAATTATGCAGCCCACAAGGCTCTGTCCTGTGGCTCATGCGTCAATTTCAAACTGATTTTCAGATTGCACTCAAGGTGCCAAGAGATTATGGTGGTAGAGATAGAGCTGGAGTGTGGAGTCCTGACTGGAACCAGAGCATAGCCTTGATTTGGACCCTCGCCTCTTCCTTCTCTCACCTCACCAGCTACCTGCAGGAAGCAGTGGTGGTGCTAGAGCAGATTCCTACCCCTTCTTCCTACCTCCCTTGGCATGCATGCCCAAGTGGGAACAGAACAGATCACCTTGGGGCTCAAGGAAAGTGGTTGCACTTAACTTCATGAGCCTTTCTGTCCTCCCGTGAATGGTCCCTGCTGCCATATCCAACAGGAAAACTTCCCCACATTGTATCTATTGGGAACACAAGAGATTGATTTGGCCCAATGCACTTCCTTTAGCACCCCTAAATCTTTACTCAGGACTTCCATGAGGATTAACAGGCTGGCCTTGCATTGTATGCTGAGGGTCAGCAACCTTAGACTCTTGCCAAGTCCTAAGTGGACAAAATTGACAAAATTAATGGCCTCAGTTTCTACCACCTTTCACCCTGTGGTAACAGACGTGTTAACAGAATGGGTGTTAACTGAAGTGATGGCACCGTCATCATCCTGCCTGGGGGTGGGGAGGGCTACCCTTGGCTGGGTTAGCTCTGGCCATGGGAACACACATCCCCACATCTAGAAGAGGGCTGAGGAGCAATATGTGACTTCCCAGCCACACCACTGTCACCCTGCCCCTCCATCATGACGGGCAGCCATGGCTGGTCGCCATGGCAATCCCCCATGCCTGGCCAGGATGGGGCTGAAACAGTTGGTCCCACCC
Source organism: Sphenodon punctatus (assembly GCA_003113815.1). Lineage (NCBI taxonomy): Eukaryota > Metazoa > Chordata > Lepidosauria > Sphenodontia > Sphenodontidae > Sphenodon > Sphenodon punctatus. The sequence continues at coordinate 4,634,216 of QEPC01006353.1, forward strand.
AGTTCCACCCACTTGGGCCTGTCTCTTATACACATCTAGATGTGTATAAGAGACAGATACTATACAGTGAGACCAAGCCAAGTATGTGCACTTGAGACCTCGCATCTTCATGAATGTTAGACCCCTTGTCTCTCCCTCTGTTCCCCTTCCTAAGTCTCTCCCCCAGCTCCTGTCTCTCAGATTGTAAGCCCTAGGGGCAGGGACCGTGTCTATTTTATTACTTTGTAAAGTGCCAGGTACACTGCTGGCACTATATAAATGTTTGTTAATAATAATAACGGGCACCTTAACGATGCACTTACTACACCGGTATGAATGGCTGTATAAACATGGGGCTGTCCCCTGATTCTATGACTTACAAGGAATGCTGATGGCTGAAGCAAGAGTGCTAGGAGCATTTTTAATTCAAGGGATCCTGTGTAGCATAATGATCCCAGAGGAAGGGGGTGGGGGTTAGTATAAAACTGGGAAAATGTAGCATAGCACTGGGACTGCTCTAGCTATTGTCCTTAAGGCAGGAAGGAAGAGACAAATGTTAAGCTTAAGACTAAGACCAGCTATGTCCACCTTCTGAGTACTTGAAACACAGTGGAACCAATGATCAGGCATTATAATAGGATAGTTAATATCACTTCCTTAAAGACTATCAGGAAAAAGTAGAAGGGATTCATAATTCTTTTAGGGTGTAAAATATTCTCACCTGCACCAATTTTTCAATTACATTTCCACAGTAGGATCCAACTTTATTCAGTTTCATACTGTCAATGTCTGTCCTCTGAATATAGGACAGATAACCTTTGGCAAAGAGCATTTCATTAATTAATTCTTATTATTATTTATTATTATCAAGCATTGATATAGCGACAGCAATGTACCTGGTGCTTTACAAAGTAATGGAATAGACACGGTCCCTGCCCTACGGCTTACAATCTGAGAGACAGAGGGTGGGGCAGGGGGGAGACGAAGGAAGAGGAACAGAGGGAGAGACATGTAACATTCATGAAGATGCGAGGTCCCAGGTGCACGCACTTGACTTGGTTACATCGAGAATGATGACTGGCTGGTCCGTGTGATGAGGATATGAGTACACAGACCTCTGGCAACAGATTGTACTGAATGGAGTTAAGTGAGGGGAGCGAGGAGTCAGGGAGGGAAGAGTGGAAGAGGTGGGTCTTGAGGAGGGATTTGAAGGTACAAAGGGAGGGGGTGAGGCAGATGTGGGTAGGGAGGGAGTTACAGGCATGGGGGACAGCTAGGGAGAAGGGACAAAGGTGGTTAAGGGAGCAGGGAAGGTGTGGGAGGGCGAGAGAAGGGACAGAGGAGGAGCGGAGTTCACGGACTGAAGTATGGAGGGAAATTTGTGCAGACAGGTGGGGGGAGCAAGGTTGTGAAGAGCTTTATAGGTGAAGACTAGGAGCTTGTACACGATTTGTTCAGGAAGGGGGAGCCAATGAAGAGAGGAGGGGCTGCACATGCAGGGCCGGCCTTACTCTAAGTGGGGCCCCGCATTTCTTTCCCATTTGGTGGAGAAGCCACCAGTGGCCAGCAGGCCTAGGGGTGCTCCGCAGCTCAGGGGGCGCTCCCCAGCCCGGGGGCGCATGCTTCCCGGGCCTGGGCTCGGGGATAGGGGGAGCGGCACTTCCCTCCTCCCATTCCCAAGCCTGAGCGGCCATTTGGATTCTGACCGAATCAGATCACTCACCTGATCCACTGCCAGTGCCCCTTCCTCCTCCGTTGTCACCAGCCTGGACCCCGCACCAGGCTCGCCCCCCCCCTCTTCTGCCTGGCACAGTCTCAGTCAGGGGAAATGAAGTAGAAAGAGGCAGAGGCCCCGTCTCTCCCTCATTTCCCCTGGCCGAAACAGCCAGGCAGCAGAGGAGAGGGGCAGTGGCATGAGGGAGAGATGGGGCCTCTGCCTTCTTCTTCCTCACTTCCTCAGGAAGTGAGGGAAGAACCAGAGGCCCTGCCTCTCCCTCATGCTGCTGGCCCCCTCTGCTGCCTGTCAATCTCTCCACCAGAGAAATTGAGGAAGAGGCGGGGCCTCTGCCTCTCTCTCCCTCATTTCCCCTGGCCAAGACTGTGCCAGGCAGCGGGGGGGGGGGCACGGAGTGTGAGAGAGGCGGGGCCTCTGCCTCTCCCTCCCTCTTGCTGCCCCCACCTGACCCGACTTTTTATTTTATTTTATAAAAATAAAAAAATAAAATTCAACCCCAACCCCCTTCCCCCCCCCAGTGTAGGTCCCTGGGCAGCCACCCCTACCCGCCCCACGGTAAGGCCAGCCTGTGCATGTGGTCAAAGCAATGGGCGAGATGGATGACCCTGGCAGCAGAATTTTGGAAAGAGATAAGGGGAGAGTGGGGGAGGCCAGTGAGAAGGAGGTTACAGTAATTGAGGCGAGAGATGACCAGGGCATGAACAAGGGTTTTGGCAGAGGAGACAGAGATAAAAGGGCCAATCTTAGCAATGTTATGGTGGGAGAAGCGACAGGATTTGGCAACAGAGTCGACGTAGGGTTTAAAAGAAAGGGGTGAGTCAAAGATGAAGCCTAAGCTATGGGCTTGGAGGACGGGAAGGATGGTGACTCCATCTATGAGGATCGACAGGGAAGAGGGAGAGGAAGGATGAGGGGGGGAAGATAAGGAGTTCAGTTTTAGCCATGTTGAGTTTGAGTTGACGTTGAGACATCCAGGTAGAGATGTCAGAAAGACAGCTGGTGAGGCAAGCTTGAATAGATGGAGAGAGAGAGAGAGAGGGAGTAGAGAGAGTTGAATGTCATCAGCGTAGAGGTGATATTGGAAGCCATGGCAGGCAATGAGTTTGCCTAGGGACAGGGTATAGATACAGACGAGGAGAGGGCCAAGGACAGAGCCTTGGGGAACACCAACCAAGAGGGGAAGGGAGGAGGAGGTGGAGTTGGCAAGAGACACATTGAAGGAGCAGTCAGAGAGGTAGGAGGAGAACCAGTCGAGGATGGAGCCATGGAAGCCAAGGAAGTGAAGTGAGTTCAGCAAGAGTGAGTTGTCAACAGTATTGAAGCAAGTAGAGAGATCAAGAAAGACAAGAATGGAGTAAAGGCAATTAGATTTAGTCACAAATAGATCATTGGTGATCTTAGCGAGAGGAGTTTCAATAGAGTGAATGGGGCAAAAGCCAGATTGGACGAGGTCAAGGGAAGAGTTGGCGAAGAGGAAGTCGAGACAGCGGGAGTAGCCAATACGTTCAAGAATCTTGGAAGCAAAAGGAAGGAGTGAGACAGGATGCTAGCTAGAAGTGTCAGAGGGGTGAAGAGTGGACCTTTTGAGGATAGGCGAGACAGTGGTGTGCTTGAAGGTGGAGGGGAAGGAGCCACTAGAGAGGGAGAGGTTGATGGTGTGCAGGAGGGAAGGGGCAACAGTGGAAGCAATGGAGGTCAGGAGTCGGGAGGGGATGGGGTCAAGGGGGCAAGTGGAAGGGTTGAAGGAGGAGTGCAGGTAGGAGATTTCCTCAAGGGAGGTGGAAGGGAAGGACAGGAAAGAAGGAGGAGGAATTTCATGTTTCTAAAGTGAAACAATTTTGCTTTTTGTTTTCAAGAAAGCTAAAGCAGTTAGCCAACCTCCTAAACTAGACATCTGTAATAGTTCATGGGAAATGCATAACATCTCAAGCACACTTGATATTGTACAGGAGAGCAGAGTAGACATGCAAGCAACACTTTCTCATGATGAAATGGTGATTTCAGCCTTCCCAGCACTTCATTGCCCAGGCTCCACATTTTGGCAGTCACAAAACATTGAATCTTCCATGTTACAGTTCTTTTCACATTGTAGGGCTGTTCATATCATCATGTTCTGGTTAAATTCCCTGGAATGTCTTAGGGTTGCATATGACTCCCTGTTGGGGAACATTTCGATTTTGGAAGGTAGTCAGTGTTTTACTAAAAACAGAAGGTTCTCTCGGACAAAACTGCATGTGTCATTTAGTTTGACTTCGCTGAACTCACTTTTCTCTTGGGGGAGGAGGGATTTTGTGCCAAGTCTCTCCATGCCACAGGTTGGCCAAGGAGCTGTCCACAGAGGTCAGGACTCCCGGACCGCTGCTGCACATCATGATCAGGGCCCCAGGAGGAGCTCATCAGGGGGGCCTGGAGGAGCACACTCACCCGGGCCACCAAAAATGCTGATCAGGACAGCCTGCAGGAGTACACTCACTCAGCCCAACAAATAGTTGATCGGGGGGGGGGAGCATGCTCACTCCAGCCGCCGCTGTTCTTCAAACCTGACAGGTGTCTAGACTACATGACTCTGAGAGAGAAGGTTTAAACAGAAGTGGGGAAGTATATGTCATCAGCAGTTCTTTATACTTTCTTCTGTAAGGGGTCCTGAAATGGTTCTTTTCTTCCTTTTAAAAAGAAAATTCATTCTCAGAACAACATCTTGAAATTACAGATGATACACAGCAGACTCTACAGTTGACCCACTAACATTGCTAGCCTGGAAGACAAAGAAGCATGTTTCTAAAGTGAAACAATTATCTAGACTCCACTAGGGCCAAGATAAAGGGAGGACCACTTTCCATTCTAAACACCAAAATTTAAAAGCCCTTTAAAAAAAAAAAAAAAAATGACTTGAGCTTTTTCCCCCCTTTTTTTTTGAAAATTGAATTGTGTACGCTCATTTAGTGGGATAGTTAGGGGCTAGATATTAATTTGAAGCAAATCCATCACAACAATGAAAAGTTATAAGGATTTAAAGTTAATTGGTAGTGGGCAATTCCAAAATGTCCTGACCTTTTGTTGCAGCTCTTACCTTACTCACCATTGTGAGTTGAACCCCAAACTTTCACAGGCATGTAGCCTGAGATGTCAATGAAATGCTCTTGTGGGCTGATGGTGTTCAGTGAAGGCAATTAAGAGTTATTAAACATTAAAATTTAGTTCTAGTGCATGCATAGTTGAGCAGACACCAATCACAGCTTGGCTACAAAACAGCATAAATAAGGTTACCTGTATTGTAGAGTTAGTTTTCTGTTGAATAACACACAGCAGAAGTTTCTTCAAAACAGAACTTTACTAAGTGCTCAGAAGACATGCTTCCATACTGTACAGACTGCATGGGATAAGATGGAGGACAGAGAGAGGTGAAGAGAGGAGACAAGGAGGAAAAAAACTGCTTCATCCCCCAACCCTCCCCCTACTGGACAAGCCCCATATTAAGCTTGCAGGGCTTGCAATGGGCTTTTACTTGTGACTGTTGCACAATCCAACATCCCTTCTCAACAGTCACTAGTCAAACCCACTAGGTTCATTCTTCTTAATAGCTTGCAATGGCGTTTCCCTGCTAGTTGCTTCGTGAACACATCCGCTGTCATATCCTCTGTAGGACAGTATTGCAGATCTATGCATCCTCGTTCCTGTAAGTCTTTCAGGAAATGGTATTTTACATCAATGTGCTTGGTTCTGGGGTTGATTCGTTCTGTTTGTGCCAGCGCTATACATCCTTGGTTGTCTTCCAAGCTCGGCGTGGGTCTGTCCAATTTTTGCCCCAGATCATTCAGAAGCTGTCGCATCCAGATAGCTTCTTGGCTGGCATGTGCTGCTGCCATGTACTCTGTCTCTGTAGAGGAAAGTGTCACAGAGGCGTGTTTCCTACTGCACCAGCTGATGGGTCCTCCACCAAGCAAGAATAGGTACCCACTGGTAGATTTTTGGTCTGAATGGTCTCCACCCCAATCTGCATCCACGTTACCCTATCAGGTCTGACACGGAAGTTGCTGGAAGCCATAGCTTGAGGTGCACAGTCCCTTTCAGGGTCCGTAAGACCCTCTTCACTGCATTGCAATCCCTTTGGGTTGGGGCTGAGACTTGTCTACACAGTATACCTATTGCCACCGCAATGTCAGGTCTTGTGATTGTGGCAATGTACAAGAGCTTTCCTATTGCCTTTTTCATATTTCTTATTGTCTGGCACCAATAAGCTCAGTTCTTTGATCTCTTTTGGGTAGCTGGTTTCCATAGGGGTATTTGCTGCCTTCGCATCCCCCATGCCGAAACTTTCTATCATCTCTTCTATTGCTTGTCTTTGGGAAGATAGCTTCCGTCATCTTCTCTCTCAATCTGTATTTCCAGTTAGTGCATTATGTTACCCAGATCCTTAGTTTCAAAGTCCTGATTTAGAGCTCTCATTGTTTTGCACTCATTCCCTTCTTGCTCAAAGCATACGATAAGGTCATCGACATAAATTAATACAAAGTTCCACCTGCCCCTTTCGTCCGTGGTTGATTGTTCTCCTTCACCTTGACCTTGGAGAGTCATCACACTGTTGCTTGAGTTTTCCACGAAGGTCACACTGTTACTAATAGTTATTCTGTCTGTGCGTGGATCCAGGATCCTGTAACCTTTGGAATGCTCACTGTATCCTACGACGATGCCTTCCACTGCTCTGTTTTGCAGCTTGGTACGTTTCTCCTCTGGGATATATACATAAGTCTTACTTCCAAATACTCTGATGCGGCCCACACTAGGTTTTTGACCATGACACAGTTCATGTGGCGTTTTCCTCACTGTTCTAGAATACAGCCAATTTTGTTGGTAGGTAGCAGCAACTACTGTTGCTTTGCCCAGTATCTTTCTGGTAGTCCAGAGTCTGTTAACATGTATCTAACCATTTCAGTTAGCATTCTGTTGTTTTTTTCAGCTGTTCTTTTCTGCTCAAGTGTATATGGCACTGTCTTTTGGTGCTCAATTCTATGGAGTCTCAGGAAGTCCTCTACTTCCTTTCCTGTGAACTCACCTCCATTGTCAGTCCACAGTGTCTTTGGTCTGGGCTGGAACTTGTTGGTCATCATGGTCACATAGTCTTGAAGTTTGTAGAATACTTCATCTTTACACTTCATGACGTACGTGAGCGTGTACCTTGAATAGTTGTCAATGAAAGTTACTATATACCAGTTGCGTCCTGGCGTGGGTACCTTCATTGGGCTGCAGATGTCTCTGTGTACAAGATCAAGTGGTTTCGTGACTCTATTCTGACTCTTCTTAGGAAGTATAGCCCTCGTGGCTTTGGCTTTGATGCAACAGTCACATTTCATGATCACGGGACACGTTGATACCTTAAGGTCTTTGGTCAACTGCTGTCTGTGCATTTCCTTGATGCTGTCTGGGTGTCTATGTCTCATGCGTCTATGCCACAGGTGGATGCAGTCATCGTGTGGCTTGTGCACAGTGAGCTTCACCTGTTCTTTCGCTGTGCTTAGATGGTACAGGTGCTCATCTGCAGTGGCTCTGACCAGTACTTTTGTCCCACTTTGAATTGTGCATTCGTCTCCCTGGAAACAGATGGTGAGCCCCCTCGCTGACAGGTGCCTCACGGACAGGAGTCCCCCTTCTAAGTTGGGCACATAGAGCACATCTTTCATGGGTATGGTCAGTGTGCCTCCCTGTGACTGGTTGCAGTACAGGAATCCTTGTCCAATTCCTTCCGCGTTGATGCTTCTCCCATCTGCAAGGTAGATCCTTTCTTTACTGCTCAGATCCAGTCCTGTGAAGAATCCTTTATCGCTAGTCATGTGGCTCGTTGCCCCGGAGTCTACACACCAATTTTGGGATGAGCTGTCTTGCGTTGCTCTGAAGCACCCACTCCATTGTTGAGCGACTGTGTTGCTGTTTGTGACTTTAGCCCTCTGCTTAGGTGTTCGTGGAGACAGTTTCTGCTGTTCTGCTTTCCATATATAGCAGTCTTTCTTTAAATGTCCCTCCTTTTTGCATCTGAAGCATACTCTGGTTTCCCTCTTAGGAGCTTTGTCTGAGGTTTTCAGTGCAGTCTCATTACCCTGCTTGAGATCATTCTGCAGGTTCTCCTTTCTGTGCTGGAATTCATCCAGAAGTCTACCTTTAACAAATTCCAGCTTCAGTTCAGTCTCTGGCCTTGTCTCCAGGGCATTGATGAGGGCACTGTAAGATTCAGGCAGGCTGCAGAGGAGTAGGACTACCACATGGCTGTCCTTTATATCTTCTTGAATGCTGTGCAGCTGTGTCACTACTTCAAACATTTATATGCTCCTGCATTTCACTTTCTTTGCCAAGCCTCATTTTGTATAATTTCTTCAGTAGAAACAGTTTGCTATTCAGGCTAGTTCTCTCATGCAAGTTTTGCAATGCAATCTACAAGCCTATTCCTGTGGTCTCACTTCTTATATGGATTAACTGGTCATCTTCTACCAATAATCTTATTGTAGCCTTTGCTAACCTGTTCTTTTTATCCCATTACTAATGATTTGCTGCAGGTCTGTTCGTGGTAATCACCTCCCATAGATCATCTTTTTAGACTGCAGCATTTCCACTTTAAACTTCCACAATTGGTAGTTTACATTGTTCAGCATTCTTTCTGAAAGTCTTAGCTCTCAGCTGCTTGCCATACTTGCTTCCCCCCCTTTCCCCTTCTGGGATTTAGGCCTTCTTACTCACAGTCAGTAGTCCTCTCTGTCTGGGAGTTTTCTTTCGCAGTCTTCAGTCCTTCTGGGCTGCTTCTAGTTTTCAAAATTGCCTTGAAGGTGTCCTGGGCCCATAACCTATTGTAGAGTTAGCTTTCTGTTGAATAACACACAGCAGAAGTTTCTTCAAAACAGAACTTTACTAACAACTCAGAAGACATGCTTCCATACTGTACAGACTACATGGGACAAGATGGAGGACAGAGAGAGGTGAAGCGAGGAGACAAGAAGGAAAAAAACTGTTTCATCCCCTGACCCTCCCCCTACTGGACAAGCCCCATATTAAGGTTTCAGGGCTTGCAATGGGCCTTTACTTGTGACTGTTGCACAATCCAACAACCTGATCAGTTGAACCACCTACCCCCACATCAACACTTTTAACATTCTGGTGAAATTGTAAAACCTGGCTGTTTGCCCAGGCCTTTGGGGAGGGAGGGAGGGGTTTTATTCCCCTTCATCCTTATTTATTGTTTTATTTTGTTGTTGTTCCCTAGTCCTGTTTTAATGGTTGGTACTTTTTAAGTGTTTTAATGTATTTTATGAATTGGTTTTATATTTGTATTTTATATTTATTGCAGGAAACCCGTGCAACCCAACTCCGAAAGCAACCCAACTCTACAATGGGAGGCTTGGGTCAATTGTAGGGACCAGTGGACAAAGCCGCAGAGAAACTCACAACGGGTACTTGAATACTAGAAAGAAACTTTCTGGGTGGGTGCTTGGGAGCCTAGGACTAGACAAAGGCTCACAATTGGCATTTAATGGGAGCTTTCTAGGCAGAGAAGAAGGATGTTTTGGGGTAACAGTTACTAGAAAGAAGTTTCCTGGGTGGGTGCTTGGGAGCCTGGGACTAGACAAAGGCTCTCAATGGGCATTGGATGGAATCTTTTCAGGCAGGGAGAAAGATGTGTTGGGGTCATATGCAAACATCAGGCTGGATGGAAGGGCAGGAGAATCAGGTGCATTGGTATCCCCTTACCTTGAGGAGTCTTTCACTGAAAGGGTCAAGGGCAGACTATTAACCAGGGTATGGTGCTGGGCTGGAGGATCCTATCTCTGGAGGTAACACAAAAGGGAGTTGCCTGGTGTTTTAATTGCTCTATATCTTTTAAGTACCAGCTCCTCCTGTTTCTTTTTTAGGCTGGGTGTTTTGCATGAGGCTGGTCTTCTGAAGGAAATTTCAATGAGACTAGCTTGACCTATTTTTGCTCTCCTTCCACCTTTCCACATGGGGTCTCACCGCTTCTTTCTATGCACCCCTTCTGAGTGGGGGAGGGAGGGGGGGTGCTACTCGTGTGTAACAGTAAATATGGCAAAGTAATAAAAATGCATTGCTGTGCAAACAGACAGACTTTACCCTCTATCCCTGAGCAAACTCACTGAATCTCACAGCTTCCAGTATCACCTGTATGCTAATGACACTCAATTCTGTCTCTCCATGCCCACTCACCCCCCTTCATTCAGTCCTGATCACCACCTGTCTCTCTGACATTTTTGAATGGATGTCTTACCATCAATTAAACTTTAATATGTCCAATGCTGAACTCCTCATCTTTCCCCCTAAATCTTCCTCTTTGTCTTCCTTCTCAATTTCTGTTAATGGTGCCACCATTCAGGATGTCCCTCATCTACATAGCCTGGGGTTCATCTCTGACCCCTTCCTATCATTTGTGCCAAAGATCCAGTTTGTTGCTAAGGTCTGTTGCTTCTCTCTGCATAACATTCTTAAAATTCAGCTCCTCCTTACTTCTTCCACTGACAAAACTCTAGTCCTTGCTTTAGTCATCTCTCATCTTGATTGTTACAATCTCCTCTTACTGGCCTTCCCTACTCTCACCTTGCCCCTCATTTCTGTTCAATACTCAAATGCCAAGATAATCCACCTTGTCCATCATTTTGGGATATTGGGCTGAGACTCGGTCACTGCTGCCCATAGTGGCTACATAAAACTCCTATACAGCCACCTCTCACGGGTCCCACAAGGAGAGCGCAACAAATGAACTTGCATTCTTCCCTGTCGTGGTCTGCCTGTGCATCACCCCCCTCCAAGTTGCACTCACTCTAGCAACATTCTAGGCTGCGCCCATTCCTCTATGGTGAAGAACACACACGGAGACAACGCGTGCCCCAACAGATGGGTAGCGTCCCCGTGGGTACCTGTTGTCCTGGTTTTTCCCAAATCTGCTTGCATGGTGGGCTCCACACTTCTTCGGTTGATGTCGTGTGGAGTGGGGTGAACATATGGAGACCACAGGATAGACGAGCAGGTGAATCCAGGGGCAATGGGGACAAATGTAGGGCAATGTGTCGTTTGTTAACACCCTTGATCATGTTCACTTCAGCCCCTCCTTTCCTTCCTCCCTGGCTACTTCTACTTTAGGGGTGTGTACCAGGCCCCATGTTGTTTTCTTTTTTCATTTTCATTTCCATTATTCAAAAATATCATTTTTGTTATCATTATTAACGACAACTGTTGTTTTCATTTTCATTGTGGTTATCATTTTTGTTATCATTTTTGGTACCGTTTTTATCATTTTTGATATTGTTTTCATTATTGGTATGAATATCGGTATTGATATCGGTATCAATATTTGTTGTTATTGACATAATTATTGATATTGGTACCATTTCAAACAAAGATTTTATTTTTGGTATCAGTATCATTATTGATTCCTGTGCATAACTAATATTTATCTAAATCTAAGGGAGACAGGAAGGGGAAAGGAAAACTATCTATTATCTTATAAATTATCTATATAACTATTCTAATCTAATCTATATGTCTATAATATACTATATGTCTATAATATAGTATAGATTATATCTAATCTATACTACCTATCTCTATATAATGTACAGAGGGGAGAAGGGCAGGGAAAGGGAGAAGGTAACATGTAGGGTATGAGGAAGGAAATAAATAAATAAATAAATAAATACATAAATAATACAATGAGGGCTAGGGAGGATTTTTTATGTGCAAGCACCACAGTTCTGTAAACGCAATCTGACAAGCAGAGCTCTCACACAACGGAGAGAAAAAAACGGCCCTCCCATTACAAAGGGTTGCAGTGCCCTCCCCCAGAGCCCCCCTGATTGGTTGTGGGAGGCAGCAGGCATTGAGCAATCACAGAGTCCCATGAGACTGCTGGGGCCTGTTTGTGCTGCTCATTGGCCAGGGATACATCCATCAGATACTGCCGAGCTGCTCGCCCCTCCCAACACAGGCACATTTCAAGAGTTCAACCCTGTTAAGACTCCAAGATATCTGCTCCCTCCTCCCCTCTATACATTTCCCCTCCAAAACCCAACTGCCACAGCACTAATTATAACAACAATGATAATGACATTATCATTTTTGTTTCTTGTTATCATTTTTATCATTTTTGTTAATGTTTTTGGTATCATTTTTGGTATAGTTTTTGATATCGCTTTTGACATCATTATCGTTACTGTTATCGGTATCCTCGGTTGTCATTTTTGGTATCCTCAGCTGTCGTTTTCGTTATCGTTGTTGTTATTCTCAGTTGTCATTTTTGTTAGTGCAGTAACGAAAATGAAAACAACAATTTTCATTATCATTATTGTAATAATGAAAACGACATGCACACCCCTACTCTACTCGAACACTTTTGCCACAAGCGCCTTGTCTTGACCTTCAGGGCTCTTTATTGACTTTCTTCCCATCATAGGGTATTTTCAGATGTTACGAGATCACGCTCAACCACGGGGAATTCCCACATGGTGATCGTGGTCTTATAACGTCTGTTGTGGTGAATGGAAGCCGCCCGCCAGATGTTCACCCCCGTGAATCACGGGGGGGAAATCACATTAAACATGCAAATGGAGGTCCTGCCCGGACCATGTGATCAGCGGCAGGATTCCGGGCCGTGGTCAATGCCCCGGGGGGTGGGGGGGCAGCCTAGGGAGTGCGGGGGGGTGGGGCTGTGTGGTCGCAAGTTGAGCCCTGCAGCCCCGCCCCCCCTCCCCGATTCCCCGCCGGGATCAGCCAGCACGTCTGCTGGACGTGCTGGTTTGATCCTGGCGGGGGATCAATGGGTGTTTCCACAACGGGGCCAATACAGGCCCCATCACATCTGAAAATACCCATAGTCTCACCCAGGAACTTTGCTTCTCCTCTTCTAACACCCTCACCCACTCCAGAGTCTAATGTTCCAGGAAATGTCTTGTCCCCTTCTCCCATGCTGCCTCCTATGCCTGGAACTTTCGCTGAATGCAATTCAGCTATTCCCCACTGCCCAACCTTCAAATTTCTCCTAAATACCAACCACTTCTGTTGCTGTCCTATCATTTAGGGTCTTCTTTTCCCCTGGATCTAAGCTAAGCATGTGCACAATGCACATTCTGTCTCTTCCAATGTCCCCCTCTCCCTCGTCTCCCCTCCCTTGTCTTTTCTAGATTGTAAGCCCCTTAGAGTATGGACCTGGCTCAAATTTATCATTGTACAGTGCCAGGTACATTAAAATAAATACTGCTAATCCCCCCTCCATGATAACCGCGGCAGGGGTTTGGCGCCGCCGCGCCCCCCACTCCCCTGAGCGGGGAAAGACGAGGACACGGGTGGGGTTCTTCAACCGCTAGGCCATTGAGGTGGGAGGGGCCCCCGTTTCAGAGCAACGGGGGCAAAACAGGTAAGCGCCCGGGACTCTCGCGAGATCGGCGAGATCCCGGGTGCCATCTTAGGTTCCCTGCTCTGGCACGCATTCTGTGCGGCCAGAGCAAGGGAAAGGATGCACGGCACAAGCGCGTGGCCCGGTGTAGGTCACACGGCTCATAGAAACAGAGAGGGACAACAACTTTAGGGGCGCCTTGATAGGAAAGGGCGGCCGGTCCAGAACGCCCTCAAAAGTGGGCGCCCCGATGCCCCCCCCATCCTCATGTGGCCAGAAGTCAGCAGGCCCAGGAGGGCCCAGGTAGTGAGCAGGACAGGCCCTATTGAGCTTGGGGGTGGGTGTTAAGGCCTAGCAAGGCCTGTTTGGCAAAGGCCCATGGGCCTGGTCTGGGCAAACAGGCCCCCTCTGGGCTGGTGTATAAGGAAGGACTGGGGGCCTGGGTTCACATATAGGCCCACCAGTACCTGCGGGTAGGGTATAGGCCCACCAAGGCCTGCATAGCGGTGGAGGCCCACTGGGCCTGCGCAAGTGAAAAAAGGCCTGTTCTGACCTGAGTAGGGGTGAATGGCCCCCACAGCGCCTGTATAAGGGTGTAAGGTCCCCACAAGTCCTGTGCAAGAGGGAAAGCCCCGCCCCAGGGCCCGTGATTCGGGGAGTGAAGGCTCACTTGGGCCTGTGATCCGGGGTGAAAGGCCCATCAGGGCCCGTGCCAGGGCTGAATGGCACAACAGGGCATGCTCATGGGTAAAGGCCCACCAGGGCTGGACCTTGGATGATCTGCCCATAAGGGGCCAGTGCTTAGGTGCCTAGGTGGCGACCCAATAAGGGATCAGCCACAGAGGGCAGGGTGCTAGGGAAAGACTTGCCCCCGTTTATCCCTGGCCATAGAGGTGACCAACATGCCAACCAAAAAACCAGGGGCAAAAAAGAACCCCCCGCAGAAGAAAACGGGGGGTGGGGGCCTGGAAAAAAGGGAACAGGACAAAGGGGCAAAGGAGGAAATGGGGACAGCCAGGCTGAAGTCCTGCGAGCGATGCAGGACCAGTTGGCTGTCTACCAGTCAAGGATAGAGGACCTGGAGAGTGCCCAGGAGAGAAGGGGAGTGACTGACTTAACCATGGAGAGTAATGCGGGCCTGGCGGATTCCGCCGGGGGTAGGGTCAATTGTCCCCCCTGGGCAAGGGGATCTACCCACCTGGGGAGGCACTGTGCTCTTCCATCTCGATACAGGGACGAGGAACTTGGACCAAGCAGGAGGAGAGAGGATCCACCACCCATACCCCAGGCGTGGGATGAGCCTTCTCGAGAAGGAAGACATGGGGTAGAGGACAGGTCGGAAGGTGCGCGCCCGACTCCTGCTGGTTCCGGAAGCTACGTTGGAGATCAGAGGTGCAGGGGAGACCCGGGACCGCGGGCAGGTGAGGAGTGGGGCGACCCGTGGTGGGAAGAAGGGAATGGCAGGGTAGCCAGGGTAGACCCCCCACCTAGATTACACTTTTGACAGGGATGCGCAGGAATGGGGATATGGGGGCTGTAGATGGCAAGGGGGGCTGCTAGCCCCACTGCGCCCAGGCATCCACACCAGGCACTCTGTGAAGGGTGCTTGGGTGACATGGATCGGGGTTACACGGCAGCGGCCCATGTGTGGGGAGCCCCTCAGTGTTGTGGATGTTCAACGTCCCACCGCTGTACAAATAGGGAGGTGGCGCGCCCCCTGTCGGGCGGGCACGCAGATGTGTCGGCCCCTCTGGGGGAGCACCTCCTTCAGGCGACTAAAGAAAAGATTTGGAGCGGCGAATATATAGATATATTCACCCTCCTTTTCAGTGACCCGATCCCAGATCCCAACGACAAAGAGGAGAAGAAGGAAAAAGAAAAATTTAAGAGGCCAAAAGCAGAGAGGTAGTGGTCCAACTGGACGGTGGCCTATACAATCTATATGGGAGTGACATTAATCAAGTTTCCAGACCGGGGCTTGGAGATGCTCAAATACTCCGATATAGTGTGGAGGGCGTTTGATACGGAGGGGCCCGGAGCATGGCTGCGATATGACGAGTCCTTTAGACGGAGGGCAGCCAACAACCCTAGACTGAGGTGGGATGTGCACGTCCCTGACATTTGGCTAGAGTGCATCAGTTGCACCAGGTACACGCCACGGTCGGATAGCGGGCATGTCCTGACTAGACCGGGGACCATGCAGATGGGGTCACCGACTGACCGGGCACGTCAGTCCCCAGCGGGACCGACGTGCTGGTACTTCAATGATGGAGGGCGGTGTTTTCGTGCCCAGTGCAGATTTAAACATGCATGCACTCAGTGCGGTGGCGATCATTCTGCATCAGCATGCTCCCATTTCCGGCAATACGGAAACAGGACACGAGGGCGGGCAAACACCAGACAGGGGCCCCCAGGACAAGGCGTGCCACCGGCAACAGTGGCAAAGGGCCCCAACCCCAGTTCGGCATGAGGTATTGGAGGCTTCCACCCAAGATTACCCTGATAGAGCAACTGCCCAATATATTGTAGAAGGATTCAAACAGGGTTTCAGGATCCCAAAGGTGGGCCCATGGTATCATCTGGGAGCAAGAAATTTGAAATCCGTTGTGGGGAAGGAGGAGATAGTGCAACAAAAGATCGATAAAGAGGTGAAGGAGGGCAGGATCCAAGGCCCCTTTGAATCCTTGCCTATATCAACACTGAGGATATCCCCCCTGGGTATTGTGCCAAAAAAGGCACCGGGTGAATTCCGCACGATTCACCTCTTGTTCTACCACAAGGGCGAGTCGTTGAATGATGCAATACCCTTTGAACTCTGTTCTGTGCGGTATGCATCATTTGACTCGGCGGTCGAAATGGTGCATGCCTGCGGAACGTCTGCCCTCCTCAGTAAGTGTGACATCAAATTGGCGTTCCGACTCCTGCCTGTACACCCCGATGACTTTGAGCTATTGGGCATGGAGTTTGGTGGCTGATTTTACTTCGACAAGGCAATGCCCATGGGATGTTCAATCTCATGCGGGGCCTTCGAGAAGTTCAGTACGGTATTGGAGTGGATCACGCGGCTCCGCACAAGTGGCGGGCAGATCACGCATTATCTCAACGATTTCCTCTTCGCGGGAAGGGCTGGCACCACTGAATGTGAGCAGATAATGCGGGCGTTTCAAGAGGTGGCAGGGGAGATAGGGGTACCGTTAGTGCAGGAAAAAACAGAATACCCAATAACTAAACTGACCTACCTGGGCATAGAGCTGGACACAGAAATATCACTCTCCCGGCTCCTGGAGGATAAGTTACGGATTCTCCGGGAGACGGTAAGCAGTGTACGGGGAGCAAAAAAGGTGACAGTTAGGGAACTGCAGTCACTCCTTGGCAGCCTCAATTTTGCCTGCCGGGTCATTGCACCAGGTCGAGCATTTATGTCCCATCTATATGCCTTGGTGGGGTGCAACCGTCCCCCGCATCACCATGTCAGGGTGACAGCGGAGATGCGGGAGGATTTGGCTACCTGGGAATCTTTCCTGGTGCAATACAACGGGGTTAGTTTCTGGCGGCAGCGACTCCTGTTGGAGGCGGAGCTCCAGATACAGTCAGACGCGGGGGGGGCATGGTTTTGGAGTCTACTTCAGAGGAAAGTGGTGTGCAGCCCCCTGGCCAGCAGCATGGGTTGAACAAGGGATAACCCGCGACCTGACATTTCTGGAATTTTTTCCCATCGTGGTGGCTGTGGAGTTCGCTGAATTCGCCAATAAGAGGGTCTTATTTTGGTGCGATAACATGGCGGTCGTCCATGTTGTCAATAGCTGTCGTCTAAATCGCAGAGGGTCGTGAGGCTGGTGCGCGCTTTTGTTCTCAAATGTTTGAGAGCAAATGTTTTATTCATTGCCAAGCATGTGCCGGGGATTGCCAATGGCATCGCTGATGCCCTTTCTCGATTTCAGGCAGACCGCTTCCGCCAGCTGGCCCCAGAGGCCAACGAGAAACCCGAGCCATTCCCGAGGGACATGTGGAGCCTTGGATTATAGAGCTTTACCAGGCAGTGCGGGGATCCCTCGCGCCCAGAACCAGACGGGCGTATGAGAAGGCGTTCAGCGAATTCCAGGAATTCAGGTGTCAAAAAGGATGGGACACAGGTTTTCCCATAGCAGAAGGGTGCCTATTACAGTACGCCATGCAGTTGCGGTCTGACAGACTGGCCCCAGGTACGATTGCAGGGAGAATATCGGCCATCACATTTACGAGCCGTCTAGCGGGGCACCCCTCCCCTGATAACGGTTTCTTTATGAGCCGTTTAAAGGAGAGTTGGGCCTGCCAAGCCCCCCCCAGGCAGGATACCCGGGCCCCAATCACGCCTCCAATCTTGATGGCCCTTACAGGGGCGCTTGAAAAGATTTGTTTCTCTACTCGCGAATGCAATCTCTTTACCGCAGTTTTCCGCATTGCCTTGTTCGGAGCCTTCCGGATTGGAGAGATGGTTGTTGATTCTCAAAGGGACAGGTCAGGTCGAGCGTTACACTTAAGGGACATCTCGTGGTGCGGAGCTACTCTTATCCTCCATCTGAGAAGGTCCAAGACCGACCAGAGGGGAAAAGGATGGTGGGTTAGACTTCGCCCTGCTGGGGACCCCCGTATCTGCCCCGTCGGGGCGATGAGGAGGTATTTGGGGTCTCGCCCAAGGGCTGGGGGCCCACTATTTATACATGATGATGGATCCCCACTGACACGTTACCAGTTTGGAGCGGTCCTTAGCAGATGCGTTAGGATGGTGGGGCTTGACCAAGGTAGCTACAGTGCCCATTCATTTAGAATAGGGGCGGCATCGCTCGCAGCAGACATGGGGTTTTCGGGTGACCGAATCCAGGCAATAGGGCATTGGCACTTGAATGCATACCGGGCCTACATAAGGGAAACACGACCACGGGTCAGCCGACCGGGGCCAACAACTTCAGTGAGTTACTAACCTTTATATCTTTTCAGAAGCACCAGTGAGTCAAGAACAGTGCGTTGTGTGGATCACCGGACACAGCATCGTCCACTGGGCGGGGAAGAAGGCTGCACGCAGCGGGTGGGGCACCCAGCTGGGCCTAAGTGAATGAGCAAGTATTGTCTGGCTCGTTAGGAGGGGGATGCTATGGGAGCAACTCCTTCCAACATTAACGAGGGCGAAGGAAACATTCCCGGCCCCAGATGTAATGGTGATCCACCTTGGGGAGAACAATCTCCCCAGAGTAACAGGCCTGGGCCTGATGAAACAAGTGAAGTTAGATCTGAGGATAATACAGGACAGGTTCCCAGCATGCACAATTGTATGGTCAGAAATGCTCCCGAGGAGAGTATGGGCCACAGCGGCGCGCTCAGGTTGAGTCGACCGGGCCAGACGGAGAGCCAACGCTGAAATTGGTAACTGGCTGCAGCTCAGGGGAGGTAGGGTTATTAAACACGTGGACATTCGGTATGGTAGGGATGAACTTTTCAGAGGTGACGCGGTTCACCTATCAGATGTGGGATGTGATTTGTACCTCGGGGTCCTGAAACAACACTTGAGGCAGATAATAGGCAGTTTTGGTGTGGCAGCAAACCAGCCAAGCGAAGCTGGCGGTTTTGGTGGCGAAGGGCAGAGGTAAGCCCAAGGTTGGAAGTTTCAAGGTTCAAAGTTATAAGTTAGAATAGCATGGGTAGCAGCATCTCCTTTAGAGATGGGAAGGTCAATGGCATAGTCGGTGCTCTCAACCTTTGCTGAAATTAACCCCAGAGGTGGGGCAGGCACGAACAACCCACCCGGCCTGGGGAAACCCAGGGCACGAGGCAGGGCATAAGTTAATAGTAAAGTAGGGACAGGAGGTTACCCTCTCGATTTAATGGAGGAACAGGGGACAAGGTACGTACCAGAATGTGGAGACCGAGCGGGGAGAAGAGGGGACCTCCTCCAAAGGGGTTGTTTAATTAGTAGTTACTAAGGTTAGTAGAAATAAGGACCCCAATTCAGGAAGGGGGGGAGGCGGGAAGGGTGACCCCATCCCCCTCCCTTCCTGTTTGTTAATATTCAATAAAGAGTGTGGCCGTTTAATCTTATTGAGAGTGTCCTCGTCTTATTTGGGGGGTGCGCCGACAATAATTCCTGATCAGTGGTCAAGAGTGTTGCCAATAGGCTTGCTGTTACAGAAGTGGAGAAGCAGATTCACTGTGGCTACTTGACATTGTCCTCTCATGATAATCTGTTTCAACAGAATGAGAAATTAAAGAACAAAAAAGATTGGGTTTGGGGTAGACATATGGGGAGGAAGACCCAAGTGACACAACAAGCGGACATGAGACTTGAATCCCCCAAACCAGAAAAGACAGTAATTAAACAATGGACACTGGACTAGAGGTAAAAAGGGAGCTCATCTCTAAGTCTTTAATCATCAAAGCAGAATATTAGAAAACTCCAATGGACTGTTCGGCATTTCATAGAAAAGAAAAGAGGGTTTCCCTTCAAAAATCTAATTCTGCAGCTTCCCTCTTTCACTAAAGTCTTCAAAATACAAACAGCTGGCTCTCCAGAGGGTGAAACCAAAATTTGCAGACATTACCACTGATTCTTTGGGGTGGAATTTTCAAAAGTGCTGTTCAGAAATAGGGACCTAAATTCCATGAATTCTCAAAGTGAGTTACACACCTGCCCACCATTCGTGCATTTGAAAACTATCTGTGTGCCTTGCTTTAGGATGTCAAGACTTAGACACTTGAGGCCTTGTTTTCAGTGGTGTTGAGCATTCACAGCTCCCAGTGAAAGTCTGAAGATTAATAGAGACATCAGACAAACTCAGTCAGCACTTCCAGACACAACATTTTTCACTTGGTGACAGGTGCAGGATGGCTCACAGTGATCAGGGTCTCGTGCAGTAGAAACTGTCAACAAAGTAGGAAATAGTGTATTGTAGAGTAAAATTATTAAGGTGTCAGGTTACAGTTCCTTTGTATTTTATACAGACTATAAAAGATTAACTCTAGGAGATTTATCTTCTACTGGAACTGCTTGACAGTGGAAGAAACTGCAATGAACTTGCCTCTGGCAAAGGAAAATAAGTGTAAACCTTAAAAAGTTGGAAGCAACAAAAAGGTGCATGTGGGTGGTCTTTTCCAAGAATGCTCAAACTTATTAACCTTAGTCTATCTATAATTTGTTTTCCAGATTGTAGAATTAGCATTTCTGAAGTCCCCTCTCTGAATCACAGAATACTGTTTGCTCATAAAAACATAAGTAGTGCCATATTGAGTCATACTAATGGTCCACTAGGCCCAGTATCCTGTCTCTGACAGTGACCAAACTTGGGCTCTTGAGAGAAGTATGCAACAGGTCTGTGACCGGGGTAGGGGGAATTCAGAGCAACAGTCACACCTACACAGTCGCGACCAAGGCTGATTCCCAGATATGGGGGCACGCGCCCTGCACGAATAATGCCCATCAGGATAGTGTGTGGGTCTTCACCTGTAATTAAAGAGAACAGACCCCTATCATCATAGGGCTGAGGGAAACTGGGAAGCTGAGGTGCACCCTGATAATCTTGCACCCATACATTCAAGGTATGAAGGAGGGGAAGGGGCGACGTGAGGTCTTGTGCCAGGGAGATAGGGACAGGAACCCCCGAGGGGGCAGGGAGACAAGGGCTCTCGCACATGGAAGGAGAAAGTAACCCACAAAGGGGGGAGAATAAGCAAGGGGACACACACTTAACTTCACACCACAGTCTCTCGCACTAGCAGTCGTCGGGGATCCAGGGAAGGGAAGTCTTCACACACCAAGTCTCAAAATCCAAGTACTCCACTCTTCACGTAGTGCACACACAAGGCAAACAAGGGGGCCGGTCTCTCAGAAATCACCAGCGCTGCTGTCTCCGTGGCGCTGTTTTTTAAGCTGCAGGCCCCGCCCCCGTGTGTGCTCTCAGCTGCTCTGAGCACCGCAGCAGGGGCGGGGGAATTCCCCAATCGCGTCCTGGCATCGGGGGCGTGGCCACTGGCTGAAGCTCTGTCTCTGCAACTGACGGGGTTCCTGGAGCCTCCTGAGCCTGTGACCCCAACGGGGGTGGGGGGCGTGCATTCTAAGGTCAGTTTAGATCCCGTCGAGGGGGTCTCTCCTGCGGGCGGGCCCTTATGTTCCTCACAAGGTCACAATGAGCAATCCATTCCCTGTTCACTCCCAGCTCATGACAGTAAGAAGTTAGGTTCCCTAAACCTATTTGGCTAATAGCCACTAGTGGACTTACTCACCAAAAATATATCCAATCCTTTTTTTAAACCCAGAGCTATTATTGGTCTTGACCACATCCTTGCTTTGACAACAAATTCCACAAGCTAAAATTGTGCATTGCATGAAAAAAATACTTTCTTTTATTTGTTTTAAATCTGCTTCCAGTTAGTTTCATGGAGGGTGAAAACAGACATGACACTAACTCCACTTGAACACCGCTTTAACATTTCTTATGCATATTGCAGGGCCGCATAGGGCAACAATACAGCCCTGCGAAATGCATAATAAATGTTAAAATGGTGTTAAAGTGGAGTTAGTGTCATGTCTGTTTTCACCCGGAGTTAGGGATGGGCGAACAGAACTGAATTTGGAAATTCAGTTCCGTTCGGAAATTCGGTTCAGTTCAGAAATTCGGCTTGGTCGACCAGCTATTTGAGTTCACTCCGAACTTCTGAACAAAGTTCTGAAATTCAAACCCCATTGAACTAAATGGAATATTATCTTTTAGGGATGGGCGAACAAAACTGAGTTTGGAAATTCGATTCGGTTCGAAAATTGAGTTTGGTTTGGAAGTTCAGTTCGGTCGACTGAACTGGTCGAGTTTGGTCTGATCTCCAAACTTTCGAACTGCGTTCGCCCATCCCTACCCGGAGTGTCTCTTAAATCTAGTTCTATTTGAGAGGATAAATAATAATTCCCTATTGATTCATTCCACACCACTCATGATTTTATAAACTTCTATCATATCCCCTTTCAGTTGTCCAAGCTGAAAAGTCCTAACCAGAAAGCATATCTTCATATGTGAGCCTCCATACCCTTTATCACTTTTGTTACCCTTCTCTGTACCTTTTCTAGTTCTACTATACTTTTTTTGAGCTGGGACAACCAGAACTGTATGCAATATTCAAGGTGTGGTTGCACCATAGATTTAAGTAGTGGCATTATGATATTTTCAATTTGATTCTCTGTCGCTTTCCAAATAATTCCTAACATCCTGTTTGCATTTTTGACTTCCACCACACATTGAGCTGAGGATTTCAATGTGTTGTCCACAATGACTCCAAGATCCTTTTCCTGAGTGGAATCTCCTAATTTAGAATCTAGAATTGTGTATACAGTTTGGATTATTTTTCTCTATATACATCACTTTGCACTTGTCAACATTAAATTTCATCTGCCATTTAGATGCCCAGTCACCCAGTGTCACAAGAACATTCATAGTCCGCTTCAGTTTTAACTACCTTGAATAACTTTGTGCCATCTGCAAATTAGATCACCCCACTTTTTACTCACTTTTCCAGATCATACTAAATATGTTAAACAACACCAGTCCCAGTAATGATCCTTGCAACACTCCACTATTTACTTCACTCCATTACAAAAACTGACCATTTAGTCCTCCTCCTTTGGGTGCTTTCCCACAACATTGATTTATGCCCAATATTATTTTATCAAAATATTTCAGTAACTTGGGAATGCCTTCGTTCACATATTTTCTATTCAATGTGCATGTCTGAAAAGCACATTACAGGGTGCCCCAAACAGTCTTGAATAAGGATGGGTTTTTAATTATGTGCATAGATTGATTGTGTGAAAGCTGCATTGAAACCACATTCACATAATGCATATATATTCAATGTGGGAATGCAGTGCATAAAGGAATGTACAGGAATCCTCCGTTAATCCTCCAGGATAATGGAAGTCTACAGAGAGAGCTGATACTGCTCCAGGTATGGCAAATGAGGGAGGGAAAGAACCTCTGGAGTGGTGTGAAAAGCAGCTTCCGGAGGAGGGGAGAATGCTTATAATGCACAATTTTACAATGTGCATTAAGTTCAAATGCAGAGAAAAGCAGAATGTGGGAATGGGGAATAGCAAATTGTAATGTGCATCTCAAACTTGAAACAACCAGATTAAAACAATGCAGACTTCTTTATAATGTGGGAAAGCACCCTTTGTTTCCTATCCTTTAACCAGTTAACCATCCATGCTAGGACACTGTCTCCTATTCCATGACTATTTAATTTCCTCGAGAGTTTTTTGTGAGGGACCTTATCCAAAACCTCCTGAAAATCCAGATACACTATAACGACTGGCTCACCCTTATCCACATGCTTATTCACACCCTCAAAAAACTACAATAGTTTAGTGAAGCACGACTTCCCTTTGCTAAGTCCATGTTAACTCTTCCCAGTAATACCCAGAAAATCTCTTCTTAACAACTGTTTCCACCAGTTTTCCTGGCACCAACATCAGGTTACATCTGGTAACATCAGGCTCTGACACCAACATCTGTAGTTTCCAGAATAGTCTCTGGAGCCCTTTTTAAATATTGGTTTTACATTTGCTACCCTCTAATCTTCAGATACCGTGGCAGTTTTTGGTGATGGGTTACAAATTACCAATAGCAAGTCTGCAGTTTCATACTTGAATACCTTCAGAGCTCTGGGGTGAGTATCATCTGGTCCCAGTAATTTGTTACTATTAATTTGTCAATTTTATCTAGAACCTATTCTATAGTCACATTGATTTGTGGCAGTTCTTCTGATTCATCACCTACAAAAAATAGTTCTGGCATCAGAATCTCCCCAACATCCTCAGCGATGAAGACTGAAGCAAAGAATTGATTCAGCCTTTCTGCAAGTTGCTGCAATGTTCTTAGCCTCCCTGAGTGCCCCTTTCACCTCTTGGTCTTCTAATAGCTCAAATGATTTTCAAATGACTTTCAAAACTTAGAACATTGAATCAGATGCAATAATGTATGTAATAATCCGGCAGCTATGAAACAGAGGAGGAAAATAATTAATGTAGTTTAAGTGTTGAAGAAGAAATCTAATAGCTTTGGCCTTGAAAATATGGTCCATTCTGTTAGTCATTCAAACAGTGCCTGGCAGATGTGTCTATCTTTATAAATGGAGTACTAGGGATGTGCGAACATAGTTCGGATGTTCGGAGTTCGGAACCGAACTCGGACGTCCGAACTGAACTCGAAAATGACCGAACAGTTCGGTCATGTTTGGGTAAGTTCAGATGAGTTCGGGATGGGAAAAAACGTGACTGGAAGGCCCATTCAGGTGGGAAAAACGTGACTGGAAGGGTGAGCCAGCTGAGGAGCAGACTTCCTGGCACCAGGGGTGGTCTCAGGGCCAAATGATACCAATACCGAAAAAAATCAGTATCGATATCGGTACCGATAGCGCTATTTTGAATGTTCGGCAATGTTCGGCTGAACTGAACTCCACTGAACTGAACAACCCGAACACGATCTCAGTTTTCAAACCGAACAACCGAATGTCCGAACATCCGAACCGCGTTCTGTTCACACATCCCTATGGAGTACAAGAAACAATCTGTTTCGTGATGGCAGAAACATAAGTGTGCAGTACTTGGACCGGGAGGTTGGGGGAAACCCCAGGTGAAGTCTTGCCTTAGCCAGAAACTTACTGGGTGACACTGGGTCAGTCACAATATTCTCTCAGCCTAACCTACCTCACAGGGTTGTTGTGAGGATTAAGAGTTGTGTATATCTACTATACGTAAAGCACTCTGAGTGCCATGGTTGTGCTATCTAAATTCAAAGATTATTATTTATTTTATTTTATTAATCATCAATGTTAGCCCTGTTTTAAATATTTTAAAATTTTTTTGTACTGAGTGTTTTAAATTGTTTTTATTGTATTTTATTGTTGTAAGCCGCCCCGGGCTGCATGGCAGGAGGGGCGGGATATAAATCTATTAAATAAATAAATAAATAAATATCTTGTTAGCCAATGTGCCAAAAAATCACATTCCAGTCGTATTTCAGCCATCTGCTGTGCATCACCAATTGGATTGCTAACATAGACTTGAACCTCTAACTTTGCTCGCTATATGTCGTGGGGGGGAGGGAGGAAGGAAGGAAGGAAATTTTTTAACTGGAGTTAGAGCAGAATATACACAAGATGAGAAAAGGTCCATTCATTAAAATATACTTTTTGTAGGGTTTGTGGAACAACATAAATCAGTTGTTCCAAAACCTTGGTCCAAAGGACCACTGTCAAACCTTAACATTTCTCACAGACCACGATGCACCTATTGAGGTTGACCATGACCCAGCTTTTGCTCATTGTGGGCTGACCAAAGTTGCAGAAGGTTTCAGCAACTTCAGCCCCCACCGGCCCACTTTTCTGGAGCCCAGGCCAGTTCCATAAACTAACTTAAGGACCATCTGTTTGTTGTTGTTGTTGTTGTTAATAATAATTTAATTTCAATTTGTACCCCATCCTTTTCCTCAATAGATTCAGGGCAGGAAAAAAGACACTATAAAATACTAGGGGTCGGAATTTCGGTTCCCCCGGTATCCAGAACTGCCGGTATTTTGCTGTAACAGCAGTTTCGGATTAACCCAGTAATCTGGGGTACCTGTAGCGATTCCCCGTGCTGGATTTTTTTACATTGCAGCCATTGAAATGAATGACCTCAATGTAAAAAACCAAAAAAAAAACCCCACCCACTTTCCCTCCCCCATCCAGACTGCATGGGGGGAAGGGGGGGACACCCCCCACCCACCCTGCCCAGCCTTGATTTTAAAACAAAATTTAACCTGAAGTCCGGCGGTGACCCGGAGCCCGCACCAGCAGCAGCCAGGGTGATCCCTGGAGTGGGGGTTGGTTTAACACCCCCCACCCCAAGGATCACCCTACCCCCGCAGATCACCTTACTTGTTCTCCAGGCAGCAGCAGTGGCAGCAGCAGCAGGGCACGGGTCCGGGAGGCTTCAGCGCTAGTGGCTGGCTTCCCTTCAGCCCTTCACTAGGCCTTCTGGGGAACTTCCGAGTTTCCCCGGAAGGCCTAGTGATGTGCTGAAGAGAAGCCAGCCACTAGCGCTGAAGCCGCCCGGACCTGTGCTGTTCTGCTGCCGCTGCTGCCACCCGGAGGACAAGTAAGGTGATGGGGGGGTAGGGTGATCCCTGGGGTGGGGGGGTGTTAAACCACCCACCACCCCAGGGATCACCTACTATCTGCTGGTATGGGCTCCGGGTTGCTGCCGCCAGCACGTAGACATCCCGGAGCCCACACTAGCAGCCGGACTTCAGGATAATTTTTTTAAAAAAAATCCAGGCTGGGCAGGGTGGGTGGGGGGTGTCCCCCCTTCCACCAGCG
This sequence comes from Sphenodon punctatus, assembly GCA_003113815.1. Classification (NCBI taxonomy): domain Eukaryota; kingdom Metazoa; phylum Chordata; class Lepidosauria; order Sphenodontia; family Sphenodontidae; genus Sphenodon; species Sphenodon punctatus. Next base: position 4,660,681 of record QEPC01006353.1, read on the forward strand.
CAGCCTGGGAGGGGGGGGAGGTATGGTTTTTTTTCCCATTGATTTCAATGGGGACAGTTCCCCATTGAAATCACTGGGAAAAACCCAGTACCGGTATACAAGTTTTAATCTGGTAAACTGTTTTTTTGTAAACCGGTAAACGGTAAAAACAGTAAACTTTTTTTGGCCCAAGTCCCACCCCTATAAAATACCCAAACCACACATCCACCGACAAAATGATCCGTAAATATAAATAACAAGAACCACCCATGGGTCCCAAATTACGGTTTAGGGACCCGCTGGCTTAAATGATCCAACAAATGTTTTTTTTCTCACTGATTTTTTATAAAAAAATCTGCTTGCTCCTTTTATTGTCATTCCTTTCTCTTTCATCAAATAATGTGACCTTTCAGTCTTTTGTTACTCTTCTACCCAATGGCTTCAAGTCAATACCCTTCTCCTTTTCTGGCTTTCCTTCCATGGAAAACTTTCCTACTTAGGCTATCATGGTGTCTGTTTCAAATGATGATTGTGAAGCAGGCAAACAATTATGAAACAGAGAATCTTAAAATTATTAAAATTTCTGCTAGAACCTTAATGATACTGACCAGTGGTGCAGCAAGGCTGTGGTAGATCGAGGCTCATGCCCTAATTAGCTCAGGGCAAGGTGGTGTGGATTTCCTGAGCAGCAGCTCTCCTAAAGCTCCCAGTCAGTCCTGGCCACGCCCATCAAAGTTTGTGGTGCTGCCCTGGCTCCCAGTGAAGCCCACTGGAGTGGCAGAAATCCCACCAGGAAGAAAGTTTTAAGCATCCGTGGAGACAACATTCCTCCCCCTTTCGCACTCTGAAAGCTTCCTTCTTGGCAGAGACCTTTGCAAGCTGCTGGAAAATTCAGAGTAGGGCTGAAATGAGAATCCATTAGATTCTTGTGAGACTCTCACAAGAATCAAGAAAGCCTAGTGAGATCCCAGGACGCTCTTACTAAGGGTTTTGAGACTCTTGTGAATATCTCGCTAAACAAAATTCACAGTGCAAGCACAAAATGGCTGCCAGGGCCATTCTGAGCATGTGCGGCCCTTTTCCAAGAAGGTGCCGGCACCGGCAGCGTTGATGCCATTTTGGGAAAAGGCAGCTGTTCTGCGTATGTACCGACAAGCTGCCCTTTTCCAAAATGGCACTGACATCGCTTGCAGCATCTTGGAAAAGGGCTTCACATTCTCAGAACAACCCCAGCAGCCGTTTGCACATTTGTAGTGGTTTTGTTTTATTTTGTTGAGAAAAAAATCTCAATGAGACGTTAAGATTTTTTATTTTCTCAGTTCTCATGTTTATCTCAGTTCTTGTCGATAAGCCTGATTCTCAATGAGAACTGAGAAAATATTGAGATTGAGTTTAGCCCTAATTCAGAGTGGGTGAAGGCAGAGTATTGAGTCTGTTCCGTCCCCTACCCACTCTGAAAATTTCCAAGTGGTGTTCAAGCCACTTGCAGAGGGCACCCCCTAGAGTCCATGGCCCAGAGTCAACTGAGCCCCCTCGCTGTGTGGTAGTTACACCCCTGATACTAGCTGTCAGGCTGAGTCAGGATCCCTAGCAAACTAAGGCATTTATACTATGCTTCTCATCTTATGAGAGCTTTTGTCTATAAAGCCAGCTGTCTTCAAAATGAGGGCTGGGGTGGTGGGGTGTGTGGGTTGTAATGACTGATTGTTTGGACAAACAGTGCAAAGATTCCTTCAAATAATTTCACATTTTCCCCATCTCATCTGAAAGAAACCAAATAAAGTCCTGGTTTGGCATCATTTACATTCAGGTGTCTTGACAGAAGGAATATATCAGAGATTAGAGGCTACATAGTAGAGGTAAGATAGTTCTACCATTTATTGGTGTGAGAAACTAAGGGTGTGGTATTGAATACAGAAGGTTTGCTGTCCCCTGCTGAGGACCCCAAGCTTCTCTCAGGAGAGATGGCCTTTCTGAGCCAAAAATTAACATTTGGGAGTTGAACTACTAGTCGAGGTTCAGAGGCAGCTTGGGGCCTAATTTGCATAATTTAAATAATTTGCAGGACTGCCACCCCCTAGACATGGGGTCTAGGCTGGCATGGGGCCATGTGCAACCGTACATGTTCCACATGCCTAGGGCTGGCCCTGAAGATTGCAGATGCATTCCCAAGTGCGAACTAATAACATGCAGCTGAGACTGTTAAAGCTCAGCACCTCTTGAAGTGGGCTAGGGAGGGTGATGCACTCACCAAAAGGACAAGCAAGTAAGCTTAGGGAGGGAGGCTAGATCTCTGCTTTTGAGTATTCTGCTTATAGAGCTTCTGGAACTTCATATTACTAGAAACTTTGACCACCAGCAATAAACAACAGCCTTGGCAGTGATTTGTGTTTAACCTTGAATTTCTAGTGAGTTTGGGTCATCTTAATCCTGCTATGGATGGTTTGGGTGGTTTGGGTTTGGAATTTGGATATACAGCACCGTGTGAGAAATTGAAAAGTTCAACAGTTGGTGGAAAGGGAACATCTTTAATCCAGCTGCACAACATTCTCCTCAAATGTGCTTAATATTCCTTGTATTTAGGCCTAGATATTTTCCTCCAAGTGGCCAGACCTGCAAGCAGCTGAGTGGTTTCTCCTCACATTCACTCAAGACGGACTTTTCCACAGGCAATGATACCTTTGTTTATAGTTTTATTAAATTAGGGCTATTGGGCTATAACTTTTGGGCTAAAACCATTTTTTATTTTATTTATTTATTTATTTATTTATTGCAGATTCAAGTTCAACATTTACTTCCTAAGATGATGGTTGAATTTTTCCAAAGTGATTGATTCAACAGACACTTATTTGTTATTTCAAGGTTCATTACTTTGATATTTTTATTATTAAAAGAATAGCATGTATATAGCACCAACAATGTGCCTGGTATTGTACAGTCCTGATTACAGAGACAGGTTCTGGCCCAAAGGGACTGACAATCTAGACTGGCAAGTAGGGAGGCAACAAGGGAAGGGACACATAGTGAGGAAGACGAATACATTAACAAAGCTGAGAAGTTGCTGGCTCACATTTAGAGCTGCATCAGGTAGCACTTTAGCTACCCACAGGTAATACTTGCATTTTCACCTCCACCTCCACCGGGCACCCAACGGGGTTCCCAGCCCACATCAGGTATCCAGGGCCTGAAAATGCACGTGTTACTAGGGTATCCGGAATGTCCCCAGGATGCCCAGGAAACACCAAGATGCCAATCTCAGCATCTGCAGCTCCCCGGACTCTGGGCCGAGTCATCTCATCAGCCCGGCTGCTCCTCCTTTGGACTCCTTGCTGCTTCCTGCTTCTCTCTAGCCCATGTGCCACTAGCTTAGTGGGGAACTTCCCTTCTTGTTTTTTTCTGAGTGGGAGTGGGGAGCAAGGAGGCCTCTTTCCATCTGTGTGTGCCCCCCCACAATGGGTCCACTGTTCTTCCAACATTGACCCATATCAGGGGAGCTTGGGTCTCCCTGGGAACAGGGAATGCATTAGAGGGGCACACACAGAGGGTTTAAGACTGAATTGGATACATTTCTGGAGGATAGGTCCATTAGTAGCTATTAGCCAGGTAGGTTTGGGGAATGTAACCTCTTACTGTCAGGAGCTGGGAGTGAACAGTGGGGAATGGATCGGCACATTGTGACCTGTTGGGGACTTCTTCCATGCAACTGAGATTGGCCACTATCAGAGACAGGTGCTGGGTTTGGTGGACCATTGGTCTGACCCAGTACGGCATTTCTTATGTTTTTAATATGTTGAAGCTCCTGACACGTTGTTCCCAAATGGAGCATACACTGTGCCACTTCCCTTGCCACCTTGACCAGCATCCTTAGACATCCATCTTTATGGCTAGGGTCCCGCCTCCTGCTGTGCTGCGAGCCTCGTGGAGCACGGCACTGCCCCCGAAGCGTCGGAGCTCACCTCGCCGGCCCGTCAGGGTTACCAGGGCAATCAGGGTTGGGGAAGGCACCCCCAAGTGTGCTGCAACATCAAGGTCTGATGCCACTGCTGGTGCCCAAGGAGCAGGGAGCCGCCCCCACCATCGCGACTGCGGGGCCTAAGCCCCCCCCCAATACCGGCGGCAGGGCCGGATGACCAAGGAGGGCAAAGGGTTGGTAGTGAGGTCAAGGTGGATTATTATCGATCTTATCCTGTGCAGAGAGTAAAGAGGGGGACGGAGGTGAGGGAAGTTTAAGAAGGGAAGTCAGTAGGAGATGGTGGGGATATTGGGAGTGAGACTTCATCTTGGTGGAGGAATAGTGTTAATTATCAAAGGAGAGGGCAGAATAGAAGGAGGAAAGAGAGGAAATTATGGTCATTAATTTATTAATTCAGTATCCTTTAATTGGCTGTGTGCCACATGGTATATGTTATAGTATTTGGTTGGATGAGTGAGTTGCAATGAAATTGGAGTTTTAACTCAAACTAGTTGAACTTAAACTCCAACATTTGTTAAGAATCAGATTAATTGATCCCAGCTGAGTTGAGGCTCATATAAATATTCAAAACTGGTTAAATCAATTTGTTAGAATCATCACTAAAAATAAATTGAAAGTCGAAGAACAAGTATTTTTGAGTGGTTAAAAATGTTCATAAATGTTTACGAATAGGCTGGGAGATATTTTAAATGGTGGTTTGATTCCTGGCCCAAATGAAAAAGAAATAATAACTAGGGATGTGCGAATACAGTTTGGAAGTTCGGAGTTCAGACCAAACTCGAATAGTCAACTGAACAAAATTTTCGAACCGAACTCAAATTCGACCGAACTGTTCGATCAAATCTGAGCCAGTTCGGAAGGCCAAAAAACCTGGTTTTGAATTTACAAACTCGGTTCGGAAATTTAGAATTTGACCGAACTCGAATAGTTCGGTCGACCGAACCAAACTTTCAAACCGAACTCGATTTTCAAACTGAACCGAACTGAACCAAATTTCCGAACTCGGTTCTGTTCGCACATCCCTAATAATAACACAGAATTTAAAGGACATGAGTGACCAAAATGACCTGACATCTTGTCTTTTTTCTTATGTTTGTTTAAAATTACCCATAATTTTGAATTTTTTCTTTAGATTCCTAACTGGAAACACAGGGGAGCCATTACAAGACTCCAAATTACTCAGATGAAAATGGTAGTACTTGGGGGAAGGTGAAAGGGAGTTCCTCTTTCAGAACGGAAATGTTTCTGCCCCTAAATGAAATAGAAGATTTAACACATTATTTGTGGAAATGCCCCATTTCTGAGGAGTTAAGAGCCCAATTATTGAATCCTCTTGTTGAGTCTTTTAAAATTGTTTGTTAGAAGAAAAAACTATTTCGTTATTTACTAATAATTCTTTGAAAACTACTTATGTGATTGGCACGTAGTAGGTTGATAATTGTGAAGTAGAATATATGAAGGTAGCAGCTGAGTCGGGCATGCCAATGATTGGCAACCAACCTTAGCCAAAGGTCAGTGCTAATTACTGTGCCTCATTTGCATGAGGAGTTTTGAAAGATGGAAACTAAACTGTCTGTGGCATTTTCTGCCAACAAATTACTTGGCTGACAGGAGGATGTCACTGCTCATCAATGCTGATAGAGTGTAAGCTGGTACTTATGCAATTAAGGAGGATAGAAATATTGCCTCAGAGAGTTACCTTTCTGTGAGTAATTACTGTACATGTCAACAAGCAAGGAAAAAAAGAGGATATATTTCCTACATACGTGAGTCAAGTTTATAAATGATGAGATAGTTGTCTCAGATAATCACCTCTGCATTTAGAACACTAATCCTTCCTCCCCCACCTTTTGTTTCCTTAAATCTTTACCACTGTGATTCCTATGCAGGAATGGATGGAGAGTGACATATATGGTAATTAGGCTTGTCTAAATAGAGGAACCATGAATATTTTCTTTGTTAATTGAAGCATATGAGTTGATTTACGGTGTTATTTTTTTGCTGGCTTTCCATATAGATTTATTGGGTATTTTAGCCTAGAGAAAACAAAAGAAAACTAAGGAGGGACATGATAGTAGTTGTTACATCTAAAAGCATGTAACCAAACAGATGGTGAATATTTTTCTCCACTATCACAGAAGATAGAACAAGACAAAATAGGCTTAAATTTCTGCAAGGTAGAGTTTGGTTAAATGTTAGGGAAAACATCCTAACTCTAAGAACTGTTGAGCAAAGGAATAAATTGGCTAAGGAGGTTGTGAAACCTTCTCCATTGGATGTTTTCAAAGACTGTTTGGACAAGAATCTGGTAGATACAGGCCATTCTACCTTGGAGCAGAGGGATTGGAAAAGATAACTCTTGAGCTCCCTTCCAGATGTACATTGCTATGTCTCGATAATGCTATCTGTTAAGGGTGCCACAGTGTTGAGGATTAAATTAGCTGACCCAAAGATGAAAAAAACACCTAGAAAGACTTAAAGAAAAAGAAACTATTTAAAGACCAGGTGGTTGTTTTTTTTAACAGTGACTCCTAATTATGAGAGTATCCATTTTCAGACACATTAAAATATTATTGAAACATGCTAGGAACCAGTCTTTTGAAACTTAGCCCCCTTTTATGGTATCCAGTTGAGCTCTCAAAATCACTTGTAACATTTGAAAATGTAGCTAACTGATGATTTTAGACTGATGGCAGTGTAGAATAGTCAGTGGAATAGTGCTGCTTTCAATAAGACCTCTACCTCCTGTGTGATAAGATGTGCTAGCAATTAGCACCAGCAAAGGTCCCAGAGAAGTAAATGGGGAACACTTCTAGTGGTCTAGTGCCAGCCCGGCACCAAACAACTGGTGGATTCTTGTATTAGGCTCCAATCCTCAAGCTCTTGAGCAAATGGTTTGAAGATTGGCTTGTTTAAAAATAATAATTGAATTTTGAGGTTCAGACAAAGAAAAAGAAGGACCTATGCCTATGTTATACAATGTTATAATTTACATGGATATATCTTTTGTCAATAGCAATATCCATCTAACAGATCATTTTACAGTAAAAACTTAATAGTTTAGCAAAACAGTTGATACTTATAAAGTCTCAAAAGTACAGTTAAATGATTAATTATAATACATTATTTTAAACTGGTTACTATAAACCTAGAGGGCAAAATTGCCCATCTATAAATAAATTTATCAAAACCATGCTTGAGGTAGGGAAGGAAGGAAGGAAGGAAGGAAGAGAATGAACGAACTAACGAACTGGAGAGCGAGGGTGGTGGGAAATGGGGAAGAGAGATGACAAGAATGAGGCCAAACCAATGACAGTTCTAATAATATATATTCACAAAGTCACCCCATATGTTAGTGAATGTATCCTGGATGTCCCTGTTGTTCAACATGATTCTCTTCTTGGACACGAGTTAGTTCTACCATGTTACTACATCAGTTTTCCAGAGTTGGACGTGTTTTCGATTTCCACTTTTGTAACAGTAATTTTTTGGCCATTAGTAATGCTCTACAGAGCCAACGTTTTTGATACTTGTTTAGTTTCCAGTTATTCTTCATAATATTTAGAAACACACGGTGGGCTTCTAGTTTGAATTTACAGGGCAGAAAGAAGTCAATTCTGTTAATAACTTCTGTCCAAAATGAATGGACATATGAACAATCCCACAGAGCACATGAGTTAAATTAGCATCTTCAGAGTTATATCACTAACATCCGTCTGAGGTGATGGCACCAATTTTGAACAACCTAAGGAGACTCCAGTACATTCTCCACAGAACATTTTGTTGTATGAGTCTGAGACAGAGATCCAGGGAACAAATACTGGTACCGATTAGAGCTTTCTTCCTGCCTACAGTATATGAGATAATCCTGCCTCTGATAATAGCTTTAAAGGTATACCATAGGGTGGATTCAGATATCGTTGCTCGTTGGTGATGTGTTTGTCTGAAAAAGAACTTGATTTCTTCCAAAACATAATTTCGAAACTGGTGTTCTTTTAAAAGTGACACATTTAGTCTCCATCTCTTGAAAGACTGATTTGTGTTAGAGGGCAAGAACTGCATTACAACAGGGACAAGGTCAGAAATCATAAAGGACTTAATGTAAGAGAGCCAGTGTGGTGTAATGACTAAGTGTGTAGTACTTGGACTGGCAGGTAGGGGGGGACCCTGGTTCTAGTCTTGCCTTAGCCGGAAGCTTGCTGGGTGACCTTGGGCCAATCACATTATTCTGTCAGCCTAACCTACCTCACAGGGTTGTTGTGAGGATTAAAAAGTTGTGTGTGTGAAAAAAGTAAAATTCTTCCCTGTGGGATTCTGCAGCCTCCATATATCCTTCAGCCCTAGTTCTATTTTAGGCCCTTTTTACATAGACGGCACCCATGCATGAACACCTACTAACCTGGGTGTTTATGCATGGATGCTGCCCATGTACACACCATGGTAGGTGGATGGGTGTACACGCTCCTGCAGAACACGCATGCAAACTCACCTCTACGCATCAGCCATGCACAGAGCAACCAGCAAAAACGGCGGTTGCTCTGTGCGTGGGTGATGGGTGGAAGGGGGTGGAGAATGGTGTGCGCCTGTTTTCACCCTCCACCCACCCACCACCCCCACACCAGTGCACCAGTATGCCCATTTAAAAAGAGCCATAGAGTCTCTTATGATGGTTCTGTCACATGAGTACATTCTGTACGTTGAGGATGACCTGATTTATCTAAAAGTGGGTCTAATACCTAATTAAAATCTCCTGCCATGATAATAGACTTTAAGGAAGTATTCAATAATTTAGCAAAAACTTGGTTAAGGAAGGCTGGGTCATCTTTATTGGGCCCATAGATGTTACACAATGTTATTTTATACAGTGTATACACTATGTATACAGTGTCGGAAATATTGGCTTTAACTAGCAAAAATCTACACTCCTCATCTTTGTTCACTCAAACCACTTTGCTTCCTTCTCTGGATTTTGAGAGAATCAGCTCCTTTGTAGTGAATCTCGACAACTTCACTATCAGGGCTCTAGGACAATCACCTGAGTTAAGTCTGGGAAAGGATTAAGGGCCCTGTGTTCTCTTTCTGTTTCATAAGAGACATCATCAGGTAAGCCCAGCAGCTGCGATAAGAGATTGGGTATAAATTCAGTGGGTTTGCATTCTCAAGAATGCCTATAATTCTGATATTGCATCATCTGGAGAAGCCTTTCAGATCTGTGAGTTTGGCCTTAAGGACCTGGTTCTCATGAGAGTTCTTTGCAGCCTGAGATTTGATCTCTCAGTCTGGAGTTGTCTCGTAGGTCAAAAATTCTTTGTTCTGCCTCCCCCATTCTCCCAGACAGGGCACATAAGGTAGTTTGAACATTATTTACAGCAGAATGGAATGGTGGAGGGATAGCAGATTTAACCTCAGCAGTGTCTGCAGCCATCTCCTGTAACAGAGACCCTTTTCAAACAGGCCATGGTTCGGGGGGGGGGGGATGCCGCGGTGCTTGTGCAGTGGGGGGCCAGCCGTTACACAGATGCATACCCATCTCCACCCATGGAGAAAGAGACATTGTTGCTCTGTGCATGGGTGATGGGTGGAGCAAGGGAGCGCGCATGCACCCCCATCCATCCACCAGCCATGGCAGTGAGTCGGGCACACACCCCCATACCCATGCAGCGGATTTGTGTGGACATGACGGGGGCATCTCATGTGAAAAGGGCCAGAGCCATGAGCTGTTCTCCTTCTGCTTCAGGTGCCGTATTGGGTGTCAGGGCAGGTGAGCCTGACCTTCAGTATTTTTTTGGTACCTTTGGTTTTGGAGATGAGGATCCAGAGCTGGATGACATCTTGGGTGCCTTAATCTTCTGATGAAGCCTTTCCTGAGGTTGGATGGTCTCAGTAGAACTGCTCTCAGTAGAACTGGTTGATAAACAAATTTTTAGCGTCACAAAAATAAATCAAGATTTATTTATTTTTTAATGAAACAAAAAATCTGGGGGAAAAATTCTAATCCAAGCTAAATATTTTGACATTGCTTAAAATGCCATCATTAAACAACAGAATTTTAAAATGTTGGAACAAACATTTTGATGTTTCCACAGTCTTTGGATTTTGATGTTGAATATTTCAACATATTTTTCATTATGAAACTTTTTGACAGAAAATCAGAATTTATTTATTTTTTAAAATGAAAAGTTTTTTTGTTGATAGTTTAAAGTAAGGGATTCCTCAAAACAGATAGTGGATGATAATATTCCAGAACTGTCAGCTGGAAAGAAGTTGAATGTATGGGAAAAGATGGAGAAGACTGAAACTAAAGCTAAACAGCAGGAAATGTCTCAAAGAGGAAGGGGAAACGTTGTACTGTTAAGAGAAGGCTATTTTGGACAGATGTAGATAAAGGGATTAGTGCGGAAACTCTGTCCTTGGTTTTCCTCAGAAAACACTGAGGACCAGGGCATTTGACTCAATTTTCTGAGTTCCGAAATTTCAAGGAAGGGCCCCTGAAATTTCGGAACCCAGCACTAGACCCCTGCTCCTCCTTTCCTGGCCCTCAATGGCCAGGGAGAGAGTACGCCAGCAGGTGCCAGGGAAGGGGTGGGTTGGCAGAGACCTAGCAGGGGCTCAGGGATGGGATGCTTAAGGGGGTGGGGGCCCAGCAGGGACTCAGAGGTAGAGTCTCTCCAGAGGTGGGTCCGGTGATGCATGCCTTCCTCTGTGACTGGGTACGTTTTTAAAAGGGGGGAGGGGAGATAATCTGGGCATGCTCAGAAGGGCTGAATGGCCCCTTCTGAGCATGCCCAGACCTTTCCAAGATGGCACTGGCAGTATCAGCACTCTGTGGATAACATATTGGAAAGGTCTGAGCATGCTCAGAAGGGGTCATTCAGTCCTTCTGAGCATGGCCAACTTTTTCTCTTTTTTAAACTTACTCATCCCTGGTGGAAGCCACACATCACCGGACCCCCTTCAGAGGGTGAGTACTCTATCCCTGAGGCCTCCCTAGGCCCCTATTCTTTCTTCTTAGCCCATTCTATCTCCACCCCACACCAGGCTCCCTCTGTCCTCTGCCCTACTCCCCCCCCCCCACACACACGAGAGAGACCTCTTCAAGATGGTATTCTCAAATTTTTGCATAGATAAGATGTGAGACATTAACCCACTTTGGACAGTGTTATTCCTCTGTGGGTAACCTTTCCCCATGATACAGTGGCTTGCATGACTGGCAGCCGCCAAATCTTCACCCAGCCCTGACCAAGGGTGGACAGCCGGCTGACACGCAATGCGTCAGCAGGAAAAGACTGGAGATACAACACATAGTAATGGAGTAAGACTGCCCTCAGTGGGACAACAAGCCACTTTTCATGTGACTGGTCCCCATGCAGCCGTGCCCTGAGTTGAGGTCCGCCAGCACCATTGAACAACAGGTGTGGTTTGCTGTGTGTGTGTGTGAGTGGGAAGGGAGAGAGCATGTGTCCTGATCTCCTCCCTGGCCCAAAGTCTGGTGGCTGCAAATTCCCATCTCGGGGCTGGCATTGGATCGGGCACACCACTCATGTGGCTTTACCCAAGGTCTCTGCTTCAAGGAACTACCAATATAACTTAGAGAAATGTGATACATCACAGGATTTAAATGCAAAAGAATGCAGTTATGGTTTGTGAGGAGATATGCTATAGCTAGTTTTTCTATTAACACAAATTTATTTATTTATTTATTTTAAATATTTCTAAGCCGCCCCCCATGCCTACGGCATCTCGGGGCGACATACAATTCCATAAAAACATAATAAAAACATTTTAGAACACAATAATTTAAACTTAACCCTTACCTTCTACATTAACAAAAATTGCACTCGCTGTGTCTTGGGGTCCATATGACCCCTATGGGAAAAACCCATTATAGGTGGGGTCTATTTATCCCCCATATATAGTCTGTATTCCAGAACTTTCAACCAAAGCCCTGGGAGCAAACACACACACACAGAGAAACACATGAAAGAGTCTGTTTTATGGGGATTGTTTTTAATTCCCTAAATTCGCCCCAAAGGCAAATTTTCTAATGCAAATTACTGGCTGTGCAAACTTTACTAAGCACAGTTAAGTACATTTAGCACCTTTATAGCCTGCTATTTGCATTTCTTTTGTTGTTACCAGGATGTTTCTGGGCTTGTTTGCATTTCTTTGTTTGCCCAAGGTTCTTATCTCCGCAAACTGACCCCATAATACTTGGCTGAAGAAATTAAATCTAACATTCCCAGACTTCATGTCTCCACAAACTTAACCCAGAAGGGAAACTTAAACTTAGCATGAAGAAATGAAACCTAACCTGAACAGCTGAGAAATGGCACAGCAAAGGTTTATCTAATACCAAATAGGAAAACTCCATTGACACCTTGTGTGCGTTTGCACCCTGGCACTTTTTTGGCCATTGGAGACAAACAATAAGAGATATCTGGCTGAAATTTGAGTATGTTATGGCCAGAGGTACCAGTGACAATGTTCTGCAATATCGAAGTTGTAGACCCAATACTTAGCATATTTTCATGGGTTTTTTCAGCCACAATACAAAGGCACAAAATAATAGCAGTGAAGGGGTTAATTTTCATTGCTGCTGCCAGTCTGAAGTGGCCTTGAGTTCCATGTCCCTTTGATATCTGAATGGACCTTGAAAACTGTTTATTTTGGTTTATTTTAAGCTGGGGTCCATTTGACCCCAATTGAAATACATTGGCTTGGGGTGGCTTGGGGTCAATTTGACCCCAATAGGCAAACTGGGGTCCATTTGAAAAATGCCACTTTTTTGTTTATAGGAGACAAACAGTAAGAGGTATTAGGCTGAAATTTTAGTATGTTATGCCCAGAGGTGCTGGTGACAATGTCCTAAAAACTCAAACTTGAAGAGCTACTAATTAATTTTCTTTTAATGTTTTTGTGCTCGCAGAGGTCAATTTGACCCCACAGGATTGGGGAACAAGAAATAAAACAAAACAAAAGGTAAGGGAGAGCCAACACCCTATCCCCCTCCTCCTCCCACCTCCCCAAAGGCCTGGGTGAACAGACACGTTTTACAGTCCCGACAGAAAATCAAAAGGCTTGGGGGCCAGGTGAGCTTCCTCCTGGAGGGAATTCCAGAGATGCGGCCCAGCCACCGAGAATGCCCTCTCCATTGTATCCCCCCGCTTAATACAGGGGACCTCTAAGAAGGCACCCCCGGCAGACCAAAGGAGCCGCTCTGGGGTGTGGAGGGTGAGGTGGTCCCTGAGGTATGAGGGTCCCAGACCATGAAGGGCCTTATAGATTAACACTAATACCTTGAACCTGGCTCGGCACACTATCGGCAACCAGTGCAGAGTCCAAAGCACAGGTGTTATATGCTCCCGATGACCCATCCCTGTCAGGAGCTGGACCGCTGCATTCTCCACTAGCTGCTGCCTCCGGACCAGGAACAAGGGCAGCCCCACGTAGAGCGCATTGCAGTAGTCCAGTCTTGAGGTAACGAAGGCATGGATGAGGGAGGCCAGGTCCGGCCTGGAGATGTATGGATGCAGCCTCCGCACTAGAAATAGCTGGGTATTACAGAGAAGTCATATAAGAGTATTACATTTTTAATTTTTAAAAAATGTATTTAATTTATTTAATTTATTTATTTATGTTTGGTTTTTTATTTTTTATTTTTCCCACACCCTCCTGCTCACAGAAGCTTGGGGTGGCTAACAATCTACCATATAAAAATACATCAAATACAATAATATAAACACTATATAAATAATATAAATGTTACATAAAATAAACTTATACAAATCCATATGGTGGAACACCATAAAATACAAAAACCCTCCAACCCTTACCCTCAACCCCCTACCCATCTCCCTCACCAAAGGCCTGGCAGAATAGCCTGGTCATACACTGTCTTCAAAAAGAGAAGAGGTCCGGGGCCACCCAGGCCTCTGCCGGAAGGGAGTCCCACAGCCTTGGTGCGGCCACTGAGAACACCCTTTCCATAGTCGTCCCTTGAGATACCTGGGGGACTTCGAGAAGGGCACTCCCGGATTACCACAGGGGCCGATCCACAGTCCGGGGATTGAGACGGTCCTGCAGATAGGTAAGTCCAAGGTCATTTGGACTTTATAGGTAAGCACCAACACCTTGAATCTGGCCTGGAAGGCTATAGACAGTCGGTGAAGAGAATGGAGGACAGGTGTAATGTGCTCACAGTGACCTGTCCCCGTAAGGAGACGGGTCGGCACATCCTGCACCAGCTGCAGCCTCTGAACCATCACCATGGGTAACCTCATGTAGAGTGCATTATAATAGTCCAGTGTTGAAGTGATGAAAGCATGGATGACAGTGGTCAGGTCAGAGCCTGAGATGTACGTCCGAAGCCACTGCATCAGATGTAGTTGGCGAAATGTGCTCCTGTGAGAAATAGTGAAGGTGTAGGGTGCAAGAGAACGAGCACCCTGGGGATGGCTCACACTACTGTGACGAATAGGGAAGGTGTAGGGTGCAAGGGAACAAGCGCCCTGGGGATGGCTTACACTTGTCTCTACAAATTTCCCTCAGGATCTTAATTGGCTTCTGGAATTTGCACCCCCAGCCTAGATCATCACAGGGAGGTGAAGTGCAAGGCCCAACCCACGTAGTGTGTACACAACACACACAAAACAGACCACCTATCATACAGGGGACCAGGACCAATGGTTTGGTGTGGCTACGGTGGAGGCGAGGCACGGTGTGGGTCTCCCAGGGGAGGTTCAGGGGGGACAAGTCTCTCTATCTCTCTCGCAAGAAGGTCACTGAGACACCAGGGTAAGTGCTCTAGGGTATATAACACGTACTTACAAGTCATGGTCTGCAGGCTCTCTCTCTCTCTCTCTCTCTCTCTCTCTCTCACCCAAGGGTTGTCCAGAAGTCCACATGATACACACAAGGGGAGGGGGAGGCAGTCTCACAGGCATGAGGCACTGATCACCAGCAAGCAGGAAGCTGCAGCACCCTGCCTTTTATCCTCCCCAGCCTGCACGGAACACTGACGCAAGCGCTCTGAGCGCTGGGAAGCTGGGGGCGTGGCCCTGTCAGCTGAGCGTGAAGCACCCAAGCAGGGCTGCGTGCCCTCAGCTGTGCTGCGTAGCTCCATCGCTGCTAGTTGTGCAAGCAGCGGAGGATGTCCCTCTTTGGGGAATCCTTCCCCGACTGCTTATCTTTCCCCCATCTCCCCTGCTGGCTCCGGAGGTGTGACCACAGTAGGTCCTGCTGGCAATTTAGCCCGAGTGTGTTGCTCCCTTTCCAAGCCCCCCAGGCATAGGGGTGATGCCGCACCCCCATATAGACCCGTCCCTAGATCCTCACCACAGCCCCCACCTGGGCATCCAGGCAGAGCTGGGAATTGAAGAGCACTCCCAGACTATGAACCTGGGGAACCAGTGGAGGGCGAATCCCATCAGTGGCGTAGGATGCCAACCCCACTGCCTTCCCCACCAGCATCGCCTCCATCTTGTCGGGATTCAGCTTCAGGTGGCCACCAAGAAGATATGTCTAACTGGATATGGCATAAGCATGGAACTTCTGATAATTTAATTCAGTTTGTTACTCTACCTCAGACTTCTGACCGTAGGCTGTTATCCTCAAACTGCTAGAGCATTCTAATTGATTCAGTGGGACTGTTCTGGAGTAAGAGTTTCAAAAATTGCAGCTTAGTTTCTAGGTGCCTCAGTTCCTTATCTTTAAAATGGAAACAATAATGTTTCTCTACCTCAAAGGATAAATAAAATGCAAAGTTTGTGAGGTATTCATGCTAAGAATTGGAAGTACCTTAGATTAAGAAGAGTTGTTTGGTAGCTTTATTGACTTATTTTTCTTTGAAAAAACAATAGAAATATTTCAAAAACTCTAGTGTCAGGCCTTAAGATGGGATGTGGTTTGTCTGCATGCAGACAATTTGCCAAAAGAAAGATTATAATATGAAAGGGTGCTATTATCACTTCTCTCCATTGTTCAGAAGCAATATTGCTACCATGGCTATGAGACCATCTTTGCATTTTTCCAGTTATTTATTTTTAAAAAGAAGTGACATTATTTTGTTCATAAACTAATAAGATATATGTAGTAAAACCTTCAAAAATCTCCTTTTTTTCCATTGACTTGTCCCTGTTCCTGGTTGATTATTTGCTGATCTGAGAGCCAGACATAATTGGGGTGGGGGACTGCCAATGCTCAGCCCCGGCAATTAAATTCAAGGGGGGTTAACCCTGGGAAATGTTCTCAGCAAGAGTGTGCACCCAGAAATGTGAGAGATCAGAAAAAGGCCAATATTGGCCATTTCAGGTTTGGGAATGAAAGCCGGAAAAACTGGATTGTTTATTTGACTTTCATTAATGACTTTCCTGCCCCACCACTTGCACTGGCCATCATATAGGCTGTTTTTGCTTGGATGCACCCCCCACCCGCTGGGTGTGCAGGCAGGTGTGTGTGTGTGTGTGTGTGTGTGTGTGTGTGTGTGTGGCGGCATCCATGCAAATAGCACAGGTGATAAGTGCGTGCTCCCACGCAACACCCATCTCCACCCATCACCTACCCACGGAGCCATCTGTAAACCGGAGAAGGCTCCGTGGGTGAAGGTGGGTGTGCACCTGTAGAAAAGGATGAACAACCACTTCTCCCGGCGCACACCGTCCCCCGACCCACTGCATCCGTAAAAAAACAGCCATAGATTAAACCACTGATTATATTCAGTTGTATGGAGGCAGGTTAATCCAGTGGTTGCGTTGTTATCCAGAGAACAGAGTTCATTTGCCTGGTCGATAAACTTTGAGCTTTGAGGCATGTTTTGTCTTCAGGGCACAGGGCATACTTTGTTGGGCACTAGCAATACATTTTTATTTCATTACATGTTGTTGTTTTTTTAAAACAAATTAAGCCCTGCTGACAGGCTGAAAACTGCAACCAAATTATGGTGAATTTAATGGATTTCTTTTGAAAAAACTGTACCTCATTTTACAATACTAATCCATAAGAAAGTTTTTCTTTAAACAGTAAAATAAAAAGTGCAGCTGATCCAACATTTCATTCCATATTTTATTTTATTTATTTATTTTATCAAATTTATATCCTGCCCCTCCTGAAAACAGCTCGGGGCAGCTAACAATCTAAAAAAAATATATAAAAATACAATTATAAAACATTTTTAAAATACTAGTAAAATTACAACAATTAAAACCAGGGTAGCACTAAACTGATTAATACAATAAATAAGGGTGGAGGGAGATAAAACCCCTCCCCCCCTCCCCAAAGGCCTGGGCAAACAGTCAGGTTTTGCAAATTCGCTAGAATGTTAAAAGGTTTGGGGCCAGGCGAGCTTCCTCCGGGAGGGAATTCCAGAGGTGCGGCCCAGCCACCAAGAATGCCCTTTCCATTGTGGCCCCTCGCTTAACATGGGGACTACAAGAAGGCACCCCCAGCAGACAAGGAGCTGCTCTGAGGCGCGGAGGGCGAGGCGGTCCCTGAGGTACGAGGGGCCCAGACCATGAAAGGTCAATACCAAAACCTTGAACCTGGCTCAGAACACTATTGGCAGCCAGTGCCGAGTCCAGAGCACAGGTGTTATGTGCTCCCGATGGCCCATCCCCGACAGTAGTCGGGCCACTGGATTCTGCACTAGCTGCAGCCTCCGAACCAGGAACAAGCCAGTCCCACGTAGAGTGCATTGCAGTAGTCCAGCCTCGAGGTGGCGAAGGCATGGATGAGAGAGGTCAGGTCCGGGCCAGAGATGTATGGACGCAGCCTCCACCTGTCGCTCCAGGCGGAGATCCGCATCCAATATCACCCCCAAACTCTGAACCTGCTGAGCTATAGGGGGATGCACCCCCCCCAATTAGGGGGGCTGACACCTCCCTCGCTCTCCCCACCACCATCACCTCTGTCTTATCGGGGTTGAGCTTCAGTCTGCTCTGCCACATCCACTCCGCCATGGCCACCAAACACTGGGACAGTCAATGAGCCAGCAGGGTCTGGGTCAGCTGAAAAAGAGAGGTACAGCTCAGTATCATCAGCATATTGGTGACATCGCACCCCAAACCCTCTCACGACCTCTCCCAGGGGCTGCATATATACATTAAATAACAATGGAGACAGGATCGAACCCTGCGGAATGCTGCAGGATAAAGATTTTAAGAAAGAAAGCTCTAAAAACCCATTCTGAAGAGCAAAGAATCTGCAAAAGACACTTTTTTTAGTCTGCTGCTATTATTTGTTAATGAGGGTGCAATCCTCCATGATTAAAATCAATGGGAGTTGAGCCATTGACTTCAGTGGATGGAGGATTTGCATCCTTAGGGTTCACCACACAAGTTGGAGGGGGCCTGATCCCACGTATACCCCATAGTGGTCAAGCACAGCTGTCACACTTTGGGCCAGTAGGGAGAGCTGGTCACATGGCCACCCACCTGTGACTATCGCCAGATCCTCCATGCCCCAGCAAGGACCTGGCCACACAGGGCTGGATGCCCAGACTCCTGCTGCACTGCAGAACCGGGCCCACTGCTGCTAGTCAGCTGGTGGGGGAGGCAGAGAAAGGGGAAGGGGGCCTGAGAGGAGCCCGCACACTCTTCTGGCATCCTCACCCCAATCAGCTTTTGGGCAGGTTCTGCCACCTGCCTAACAGCTGATTTGGAGAGGAGGGGCCTAAATGTGCAAACTCCTCCAAGGCCCTCCTCCCCCGATTCACCTGCGAAACATCTGATTGCCTGGGAAGAAGGCACATGCTCCTCCGAGGCCCCACTTCCCTGTGATCATCTGTTAGGCAGAAGGGAAGAGGGTGCGTGGCCCTCCTAGACCCCCCTCTCCTCCAATCAGCTGATAGGCGGCGAGGAAGAGGGTGCATGCTCTTTCCAGGCCACCCTCCCCTGCAATAACTTTTTTGGCAGATGGGAGGAGCGTGCTCCTCCAGGCTTGATCTACAGACCCTGCCTCATGGCAGGGCTACCTGGCCCAGCCACACAGGAGGCAGGCCATTAACGCACTTTGGACACCGTTATCCCACTGTGGGTAACATTACTACACATTGTGTCCTTGGCCTTTTTCAGAGGATGCATCATGTAGTAGCTGGCTGCCCACTCTGCCCCATGGCAGGGTAACAGCTGGAGGCTGCAGGGCATAACAGCTACATGTTAACAATGTTCAAAGTGGGATAATGTTTTGTGTGGCTGCACCCTTAGGTCCTTTTCACACAGATGCTCTAACACT
This sequence comes from Sphenodon punctatus, assembly GCA_003113815.1. Classification (NCBI taxonomy): domain Eukaryota; kingdom Metazoa; phylum Chordata; class Lepidosauria; order Sphenodontia; family Sphenodontidae; genus Sphenodon; species Sphenodon punctatus. The sequence goes on from QEPC01006353.1 coordinate 4,679,858, forward strand.
GAAAAACAGGGTGTTACATTTTACTATACATGTTGCAGGGCACCCATAGAGCACACCTGCAGCCCTGCGACATGTATAATAACGTGTAACACCCAGTTTATCAGTGTTAGAGTGCCTGTGAAAAGAGCCTTAGTGTTAGGGCATTTTTACATGACCGTCGCCTCCCCCCCGGCTCGGTGTTCAGATGGGTATGCGGTGATGGGGAGAGTCCATGTATACGGCAGCCGGCGGATGGGGGAATGGGTGTGCAGCGGGTGTGCGCCAGTGTAAACACCACGGGCGGTGGGTGTTTGTGTGTGCATGCTCCAGCTGCACACCCACCAACACCCGCCTCACACATACCCACATCCACCTCCACCCACAAAGCCCTCCGTCAGATCGGAGGATGCTCCGTGGGCATGGGTAGGTGGAGGTGGGTGGGTGTCCGTATAAAAAAGGCGCATGTTAGCCCCCAACAGGGTGCAGGACCTATTAGATCGGTCCACCCCCGGAGACTTATGGAACTGAATCGGTTCCAGAATGCTCTGGAGGAGTTTCCCCTGGACCTCTACACCCGCTCTGTTGATGATCTTGTAGCCTTCTGGAATACCTTGTTGGCGGAGACCATTGACAGAGTGGCTCCCAGGCGTCCGCTGCCCTCCTGAGTCTCCTACAGGTCCTTGGTTTACTGAGGGCCTGCGGTGTTTGAAGCGGGAGAGCAGGCAGTTAGAGCGACAGTGGTGCCAAACTCGCAACCAGTATGATTGATCGCAGCATAAGAGCAGTTTAAAGGCCTATGTTGTGGCGGTGCAGGCAGCAAAGAAGCAGTTCTTTGCTGCCCTTATTGCATCTGCAAAGTCACGTCCAGTGGAGCTTTTCTGGGTGGTGAAAGGTTTGGTCAGTCCGGCCTGTCTCTGCCTGGACCTGGAGCAATCCAGTGACCACTGTGACCGGTTTATCAAGTACTTTGTAGATAAGATCGCTTGCATTCGCCACGATTTTGGTTCTGTAGTTATTGCAGAGGATCATCTTGGGGCCCCGTCCTGTCCTGTTTTGTGGGATCAGTTTCAGATGGTGACGCCTGCCGATGTGGAGTCCTTGTTGGGATCTGTTTGTGCCACTACTTGTGAGCAAGTTCTGTGCCCGTCCTGGCTGGTGAAAGCTAGCCAGGAGACATTACGGCCATTGCTGACTGGGGTGGTTAGTGCCTCCCTTTGGGAGGGCAGGGTGCCTGACTTCCTAAAGGAGGCTGTGGTTAGACCCCTGCTCAAGAAACCATCTCTTGACGCTGATGCTCCTGCCAGTTATCAGCCAGTCTCTAACCTTCCCTTTTTAGAGAAGGCTATTGAACGGGCTGTGGCACGGCAGCTCCAGGAACATTTGGATGGCACCGGTTTCCTTGATCCCTCCCAGTCTGGGTTTCAGCCTGGGTATGGTACAGAGATGGCATTAGCGGCCTTGGTTGACGATCTCCGTCTGGCCAGGGTCATCAGACTTTGGCGTTGGACCAGGGTCATCAGACCTTACTGGTCCTGCAAGACCTTTCAGCTGCGTTCGACACAGTTGATCATGAGGTGTTGGTGACTCACCTGAGGGACTGTGCCAGAATTGGCGGAATGGTCTTGGACTGGTTTCGTTCATTCCTGGCCAGGAGAACTCATCGGGTGGTCTTGGGGGAGTGTACGTCTTCCCCCCGGGACCTCACGTGTGGAGTCCCACAGGGTGCCATTCTGTCCCCCCTCTGGTTTAACATCTATATGCAGCCATTAGGGGAGATCATGAGGGGGTTTCAGGGCATGCAGTGTTATCAGTATGCTGAT
>QEPC01006353.1:4681870-4708795 GCA_003113815.1 Sphenodon punctatus
GTTGGTGAGCGAGGGCTTGGGGGACCTGAGGGTGGTTGAATCTCCTCTTGTTGGGGGGGTTCGCCCTCCCATGGTCTCTCAAGTGTGGAGTCTGGGTGTGCTCCTTGATTCGCGGCTCAGCCTGGAATCTCAGGTTGTGGCCATGGCGGGGAGTGCGTTCCGGCAGTTACATCTTGTCCAGCGGCTTCAGCTGTATCTCTCAGTCTCCAACCTCGCCACTGTCATCCATGCCTTCATCACCTCGAGGCTGGATTGCTGCAACACGCTCTATGTGGGGCTGCCGAGAAACTGGTCCAGAGGCTGCAGCTGGTGCAGAATGCTGTGGCCCATCTCCTTACGGGGGCGGGTTGCAGGGAGCACATGACACCAGTGCTCCAGGCTCTGCACTGGCTGCCTATAAAGCACTGGGCCAGGTTCAAGGTGCTGGTTTTAACCTTTAAAGCCCTTCACGGCCTGGGCCCTGCTTATCTGCGGGACCGCCTCACTCCCCATGTGCCCATGTGACCCTTGAGATCATCCGTGGGAGCCTTTTTGGAGTTTCCCCAGGTGAGGCAGGTGGCCACCGATGTTAGATCTTTTTCGGTGGCCACCCCATGCTGTGGAATTCGCTCCCGGAGGAGGCTCGGTTGGCTCCCACTCTCCTGCTGTTTTGGCGTGTATGTAAGACCTGGCTGTTCCGTCAGGCTTTTGGCGAGGGGGTAGGGTTTGGGGTTTCCCCCACATTGTATTGTATTTTAAATTGTTAAAACTGTTTTTAATTTTTTTTAAATTAAATGTTGTTCACCACCCTGGGGGCAGGAGGGGTGGGATATAAATTTTAAATAAATAAATAGATTAAAATCAGCATGGCTACTGCTGAGGTATTATTCAATGCCACCTAAATGCCAGTGGTCTGATTTCTAAAACCATTTATGTTTTCTTTCAGTTCACCCATGTTTATTCTGCTTTAATTCTTTATGAAGGGGGAAAAAATGTCAAAGTAGGTACGTTGTGTGACATGAGAACATTTTGATTGAAAGGAAGCTTCTTAAATTCATGGAATGTTGTGCATAATCCCAAATGAGCCAAATTTCTCTCTGTTTGCTTCTTTTCTAAAGTTAAAAGCAGGTGGTGGGCAATTCCTTACTGAGGTATGGAAGGGAATGAAGGGAGCGATTTTAAGCTGTTGTGTAGTAAATAACAATGTAATTATTCAATGTGACATCACACCTGTCTTTTATTGACATCACACAAGCCCATTAAAACGGTTACTACACTACCCAAAAAAAGTCAAGGAAAGAGCCAAAAAGGCCAGTTTCCCACTATCACACTTTAAACAGGTGACTTTTCAAACTCCCATAAGTATAAAGGAAATTCAAATCCCTTGTTTTTAATTCCCTTTTTAACAACTAATCGGGTCAGTGGGTAACAGAATTATATGGTGTAGAGTGCAGTTCAGCTAATATTGGAATGAGAAACTAGTCCCTTTCATAAACACATTAGAACATAAGAACTTCCATGGTGGGTCAGAACAATGGTCCATCTAGCTGAGTGATCTGCCTGGAGCAGTGGCCAGCTTTAATTGTTTCCGAGAAGTGCACAATTCAGAATGGAGTGATTCTTGTTCTGCTATCACTCCCCGCTCCTGACAATATGAGGTCTCACCTCCTGACCAATTTGACTAATAGTTATTTATGGACCTATCCTCTAAGAACCTATCCCTGTTAATTATGTGTTGTGTCAAAAGGTACTTCCTTTTATTTGTTTGCATTTCTTTTTATCATTAATTGTTTCTTTATTTTAATTTGTCAAAACAAAACAAAAAACTCACAAAATTTGTTAATTACAACTGCAAATAAATCAAAAGGAATGGGGGGAAACAGGGGCGAAGCATATAGTCACTGCTTCCTTGAGATGAAATTAGACAATTAAGAGAAGCAACTTTAGGGATTGATTTCATACAAAACGCCCAACTATGGCCCTTTTTAAATGGGCCGGCGATGCAGAGGGGATGGGTGAAGTCCATGGCGGGTGGGCGGTGCATGGGCGGCCTGTCGCATGGACACCCACCCACCTCTATACATGGACCATCTGCCATTGGAGCCCGTTGCTCCATGTGTGGGCGATGGGTGGAGGTGGGTGGAGCGCAGGAGCGTGCGCGCACACACACACACACACACAGAGACTGCAGCAATCACATGGACACCCCCACACCACCCATGTAAAGCTAGAAGCTTGCAGTAATGACATGAGCGGGGGGGAGGGGCTTCTGTGCAAAAAGGCTCTGTGTTCCAGTGTCCTTAGGATCAGAAAATGTGTGTGTTTTTCCTTGGAGAGTTACTGAAAAGATGGCAGCATACTTCATTTTTTCAGCTGCCTAAATTTATCTTGTACATTAACTGGTTTAAGCAGAGCTTGTTTTTCAGCTACCTTGTGAACCAAGTCAGGAAACAACATTTTATGGACAGCAGGCTCTTTACACATAAGTTTTTTGTAATTCGCTGGCATTTTAAAGAACTTTCTCTTTCGTAGTAAATCTCAGACACTTGACAACAAAGACACAAGATCTGGGAGAGAGAGATCTCTGGGCTCTTTTTGTTTCCAAATCAGTGTCTGATGGTAGTTGTAAAACATTAATAAGCAGCTTTCCCCCCCAAAAAACCAAAACAAAACTTACAAACCTATAGGATTTCCCCTTTTCAGAGCCTTCAGGAACTAATAATCTGGATATTGCATCTTCTGGATCTATTTTCCAAGTCCATTTCTTCCTTTCTTAGATGTATTACTCCGTATTACCTCTCAGTCTTCACAATCTAATTTTCTCACACAGGTTCTCTCTTCCACTTTGTGTAACTCTTTGCCAGGTTATTCACTTTATAGATTCCACCTGTTGACTCCTGGAAGCATGGGGTATATTCAGAGGGTCTGGAGAAGCTGTCCTTCTGAGCTCTGCCAACCACTGCCCCCACTCTTGACTGGATTCAATTGGGTAGGGTGTTCAGACACTGCACTGGGCACTGTGGTGCTGGAAAGGGAAGATGTGGGGCTTGAGTGCAGCCCCAACCTCAGCTCAAGGGAAACCTTCAGACAAGGCATCCCACCAGACAATGTTTTTAGGGATGTACAAACAGAACCAGGTTTGGATGTTTGGCCTTTCAGTGGTTCAGGTAAAGCATTGAGTTCAGATTCAGTATTCAGTTCAGTCGGGATCAGTTCAGTCTTTAGTTCAGTGCACTCAGGAACTGAAAATAACATTCGGTTTTTGAAAAAAAGGGAAAAAACTGAAAGACATATTTCTGGCTATAACATTTTTGTTTCCTATTCATTTTTGATGACATTTGGGGAGATTGTACCTCCAATGGAGGACACTATTTGTACCAAAAATGTGAATGATTAGATAAAGGAAACCGATTTCAGAAGCAATTGAATATTGTAATTTTAAGAAAATATCCATACACATTCATGGCTACAACGTCTTTATCTTGCATCCAATGTTCATGAAACTTGTGAATATTATGTCCCTCTATATTCTTAATATTTCTGCCAATTTTCAGAAAGAGTGGATAAAGGGTCCCAAAGGTTTAAGACATTAACCTGAAAATACATTTTCAGCTGTAACATTTTTATTTTCCATTCTGTTTACAGGATATTTGGCAAGAATGTATCAAATACCTTTCCTGACATTTTTCAAATGTACAGGAGATTTTAATAAAGGAACACAATTATATAAGCAATTGATGTTGTCCCTGTGAAGATCATTATTCAGATGAATATCAGCATATTCAGTGCCAGACAGAGGCAGGCACCCTGCATGGCAGGGGGAGAGAGACGGTAGGAGGAAGGATGTGAAGCAAACCCAAAGACTGACAGACACATTCAATGGCCAAACACATTACTGCAAGCTTCTAGCTTTACAGGACCAATTGGTAGTGTCTTCGAGGTGGGCATAGGGGGCGGCCTTGAGGTGGGCATAAGCAACATAACTGGGACTTCTGAGATAGCATCCCAGCAGTCAGGAGACATAGTTTAAACAGATCCAGGCTGGCCAATTATCATCACAATCACATCCTGCAGCACTGAGACAGAGGACATAAGAGAATTTCTATTGACTCTTTCCTAAACAGATGCTTCTGACTTCCCAGAAACAAGTGGGGGAGATATGTTGGGATGGTTCCAGCACAGAATGAGGATATTTAGTTGACATTTCTGTTGGCCAATTCGCATCACAAACCGATCTTATACCACAGTGACATAAGAGAATCCCAGGCATAGGCCCCTTCTCTACTTACATTGTACAGGCATATAAAATTGGGACCGTTTATAAAATCATTCTAATATTTGGCAGAGATTATCATGAAAGTATAATATATAGCCCTGCCAAATTTCATGTACACTAGTTGGACTGTCAAGATGTTATAGTCAGACATATATTTATATGTTAATTGCTTATACTACCAATACCCTTTGTCCAATACTTCTGAAATTTGGCAAAGATACTAAATATGGGAAGCGGTATAAACTGAACAAGTTTCACCTACAGTAGATGTGAGGCGAAGAAGTTACAGCTAGGAAAGTTTATGTAGAATATTGCAAAATACAATAATTCAACTGCTTCTAAAATTGGATTCCTTTATCCAATAGTTTTGGAATTTGGTACACATAATGCTTTCTATTGGGGGTATAGGTATTCCAAATGTCAGCCATATAGCATAAAGAATAAAAACGTTACAGCCGATAATGTGTTTTCCATTGAAACCAATAGAAATTCAATTCCGAACTCACCGAACACATCCGAACTGAACATTTGAATTTGAGTTCAGTTTGCACATTTGGTTCAGTCAACCAAACTATTCACGTTCAGTCCAAACTTCCGAACCGTGTTCGCCCATCCCTAGTGTTTTTAGATAGACAGCTGCCCTGCCTCTGCTTCATCCCTGGGTTGACCGTCTGCTTAAAGGCAGACTACCCAGGAGTGAGATGGGGCTGGCTGTCCATGCTCTGGGGCAGCTCTGCAAGGAAAGTGGGCCACCCAAACCTGGAGCACCGGCTGGGGGAGCAGCAGTCCATCTACTCAGTGGACAGGCTGTTGCAGCGCCACTTCAGGCTGGGTGTTGCCCTGGCAACACCATACAGCTGCAGGCAGTAGCCTAGAGCAGCAGTCAATCCACCCGCAGCTCTATGGTGCAGGGGAACAGGGCATCGTATGGGCAGACTGCGGGCTGTGGAAGCACCAGGTCCGTTTAAACCCAGCACTGTCGGGGCTGTACGTGGGGGATGTGGAGTTGGCCACCCTTGGAGCAGCTCCGGGGGTGGTCTGTCACACCCAATGTCTGTTCTCAATGGCTTCATTATATTTAGGACTACTACTTTTCTGGATACTATGACACAGAAAAAGGTGCGGCCCATGTCAAAAGAGGAGAGAGCAAAGTGTTTCTCCTGCCCCTTTCCAATGTGAACATGCTCCCTTTTGGAGCATCATGATGTCACAATGCTCTGCAGGGGCTAAGGCCATTTTGGAAAAGGGGGTAGGAGGCCATCTTCACCCTGTCTCCATTTCTGACATGGCCCTTCCCTGGAAACCCCAATAAACTGGGGAAAATAGAGGTCCCACTGAGAGCCTGAGATTCTGGATCCAAACCCTGAGTGTCCAGTCCTAACCCAGACAGGTAGCAACCCTAATTACACGGACCTTTTCAATGTCCTGACAAGAAAAAGAAGCAGGGATGAGTGGGAAGGAATGAGGATGATGAACTGGAGCCATTTGTGATCCTGTGACAGGAGCTGCTGGTGCTGCTGTTGCCTCCATCTCTCTGACTTATCAGGTCTCTCCCTGTGTAATTGCTCCCAAGCCTAATTTTCACAGAAGAGGTGCCAGGGCTTGACCTTGGCACAAACTGAGCCCTGATTTCATCCCTGGTCTGAGCCTTGGCACAAATTGAGCCCTGATCCCATTCCTGGGCTGAGCTTTGGCACAAATCCAGTCTTACTCCCATCCCACAACTGGATGTGCTAAGGAAAAAGACTTTCCATAAGTGCAAAGACTAATTAAGAAATAGAAATGCAGCAGTAAGTCAAGCAAAAGAATGCAGCATGCCACATAAAACACACGATAGCATTATTTATTATGCAAACTGTTCTGCACAGCCCTAACAGTACATGATTGATACCTTGAAGCAGTAGATTGGAATGTATTGTTAACTATTTTTGACAGATAGGATAGGGAAGTATGACAGGGCTATACAAATGTCCTATATACTCACTGTAGCTCCTAGTATGCCCTCTTTCCAGAAGTTCAGTCCCTTAATGCTTCCCATCTTCTAGCAACAGAATTTTACAGACTATTGGAGAACAATAGTTGGTTGAAGTCAATATTTCTGATACAGAGGAACTGGATATGTGTTGGGAGAACAGATGTGTATTAGAACAAAGAGGTCATTATGGAAGTGAGGAGTCTTGGTAAGGGCAATTGAGTATTATGAAAAAGTAGTGAACTTTATGTTTTCATCTGGATCTGGATGTTAATGTGGTCTTAATAGGAGACTTCCATGATTTTCAGTTATTTCATTGACAGGAAACAGATGTTATCTACTTTACCCCTCAGGGTATGCCAGCATTAGAGCTTTATTTTTCTCTGGTACAGCTATAGTGAGGTAAATTACTAAATGCCCAGAATAGTAGTCCCATCCCACAACTGGATGTGCTAAGGAAAAAGGCTTTCCATAGTGCAAATGTAACCTCTAGGTTCAATCTGAGACTTGCATCAAAAACATTCAGAGACAGTCTCACAAACGTATCATATGCATCGAAGTACAGTTAAATCCACAATATATTTATAATTGGCTTACATTATATTAACAATATCATACAGTTTAGTACATTCACCATAAGTTGGCCCAAGAATAAATGCAAAGTCTTTAAACCGTAAGGAGAGTTCAATGTTCATACAGTCACTGCAGATCCACAGGACAGGAAGACTTTCCGGTGATCCACCAATTAAGGCTGATTGAAGCTCTTGGCAGCTGCTCACTCTTCTCCTTTTCACTCCTATAGCAGAGGTCCACAAGGAAAACCCTGCTACAGAGCAGAATAACAAAGCAGTATACCAACTTTCTTTTCTCCCCCCCCCCCATTTTGTTCCAATCATCCTAATTACATTTGGGGGGGGGGTATAATTTGTGAGGGGTTTAGTGGGAATTTCTCCTACCCCAGTGAAACTGGGGGAGGTGGGAGACTGGGTTAGGGAGGCGGGGGTTGTCTCCCCTGGTGTGAGGGGGGATATGACCTTCTGGGGGAATGTGCACCCCTGGTGAGAGTGGGTAATGAGGGAGGAGTTGGGGGTAGGGATCTTTCTTGCCATTGGCAGGGTGCAGGGGTTAGGGTTTTAGGGGCTGTGCCAGCTAGGGGGAGTTCCTTTGCCATTGGGGTCATGATGGTGTGGGGGAGATATGGTCCCTGGAGGGGGGGTTGTGTGATGAAAGAGGCAGGACAGATGCTTGGTGCCGGTTCCCAGTACCACCCCGCGGTGGTTGGTATGGTAGATCAGGCTCAGGGAGCCCCTGGCCTGAAGCTGGTGTTGTTAAATGCGAGGTTGGTTGTCAAGAAATAATCAGTTATTCTGGAGGTGTTATTGGACTCTGCGGCCGACTTCGTGTGTATCACGGAGAGAGACATGGTCCACTAGAAGGTTTCCAGTGCAGTTGGAATTGGGTTGTGAGGGACTCCATCTTGTGATTGATTTGGCAGGAGACAGATTAGGGATGGTGCTTGTATACCATGCACCTACCTGTACAGCGGCATCCCTACATGCTCTGACAGAGCTGGTGTGGAGGTGGTGTTGTGAACTCCGAAGACATTAGTCTTGGGGGATTACAACATCCACAGTGATGCCGGTCATGGCAGGGCAGAGCGTGAATTCATAGCCACCATGGCAACCATGGATTTGTCCCAAGTTGTCATCGGCCCTACACACAATGGAGGGCATACCTTGGACCTGATTTTCTGCACTGGGCCTGTGGGGAGAGGTTGGGGATCTGTTGGTGGGGGGGTGGTATTAGCAGAGCCCTTGTCATGGATGGATCATTACCTCCTGAGGACCTGCCTCTTGGCACATGTCTGCCTCCAGAATGGTGTGGAACCAGTTCGGTTGGTTCATCCCCCTAGATTAATGGAACCACAAAGATTCCAGAATGGTCTTGGGGAATTACCCTATGATCCAGATGGCCGACCGCTCAATGACCTCGTGGTTTTTTTGGAACACCTTGCTTTCTGAGGCCATCGACCAGACAGCTCGCATCGCCGGCCCACATGGCTTTTGGAGGGCTTGCAATTGCTAAATCAGGAGGGGCAGTGGTTAGAGTGATGGTGGCATCGGTCTCATGCTGAAGTTGACAGATTGCGGCATAGAGCTATGCCATGGCGGTCAAGGCAGCAAAAAGGGCTTTTTTTGTTGCCTCCCTCTGCCTGGAACCATAAATATCGTGGTCCACTGTGACATGTTTGTTGATTACTTTTTGGATAAAATCACTCAAATTCACCATGACTTCGTCTCTGCATTTTTGGCATTAGGTGAACCAGAGGCTATGGAAGCCGCACCTTGTCCGGTTTTATGGAATTAGTTTCAGTGGGTTTTAGCCACTGGGGTGGGGGATGTCCTTAGGACCGTTAGAGTAACCTTTTGTGAACTTAATCCGTGCTCATCCTGACTGGTTAAGGCCAGCCGGGAGACGCTGGGGCCTTTGCTCGCGGGGGTGGTCAACACCTCCCTTTGGGAAGGCAGGATGTCGAGCTGCCTCAAAGAGGCAGTGGTGCAGCCCCTGCTCAAGAAACCATCTCTTGACGTTGACTGCTCAATGCCAGTTATTGGCCAGTCTCTACCCTCCCCTTTTTATGGAAGGTTATTGAACAGGTGGTGGCTCAGCAGCTGCAGGGGCATTTCGACCGTGTCGGTTTTCTGGATCCTTCACACTCTGGCTTTCATCCGAAGTACGGAACCGAGACTGCGCTTGTGGTTTTGGTCGATGACCTTCACCAGGAATTTTATTTTATTTATTTATTTATTTATTTATACAAAAATGTGTATCCTGCATCCTCCTGCACACTGGCAGCTCGGAGCAGTGCACAACATAAAAATAACAATCAATAAAATTTGGCAGCAATTAAGGCAAAATACAACACCTCCCCCCACTCTCCCCACAGGCCCAGTGGAACAACTAGGACTTACAACATCTATAGAAAGAGGGGAGATCTGGGGACAGATGGGCCTCCAACGGGAGGGAGTTCCACAGCTGAGGTGCGGCCACTGAGAACGCCCTCTCTGCCATCGCCACCCGGCATACCCGAGGGACTTTGAGTCGGGCTCCACTGGCCAACCACAAGGGCCGCAAAATGACCCGGGGCCTGAGGTGGTCTCACAGGTAAGCAGGATCCAAACCTTTTAGGGCTTTATAGGTCATAACCAACACCTTGAATTGGGCCCGGAAGACAATAGGCAGCCAGTTCAGAGTACGGAGTACAGGTGTAATGTGCTCATGGCGGCCTGTCCCCATTAGGAAACGAGCCACCGCATTCTGCACCAGCTGCAACCTCTGGACGATCATCAAGGGTATCCCACGTAGAGTGCATTACAGTAGTCCAGTCGAGAGGTAATGAAAGCATGGATGATGGTGGCCAGATTCGAGCCCAAGACATACGGCCGCAGCTGTCGCACCAGATATAATTGGCGAAATGCTCCCTTCGCCACAGCCTCCACCTGACAATCCAGGCAGAGCTGTGGGTCGAGGAGCACTCCCAGACTATGAACCTGATTGGATCAAGGTTGTTGGACCCTGCTGATATTGTTAGATCTCTCATCTGCTTTTGTTACTGTTGATCATGAGATGTTGGTGGCCCACTTGCAGGACCGTGTCATGGTGGGTGGGATTGTTCTTGAATGGTTCCGCTCCTTCCTGGATGGGAGAACTCAGCGTGTAGTGCTTGGGGACTGTATGTAAGTTTCCCGGGGCCTCACGTGTGGAGTCCCACAAGGTTCTATTCTGGCCCCGCTCCCGTTCAACATGTATATGCAGCCACTGGGTGAGGTCATGAGGGGGTTTGGGGTGCAGTGTCATCAATATGCTACCTCTCTTTTTCATCTGACCCATACTGGCAGTCTCGGTGCTTACACAGTGTTTGGCAGCTGTGGGGGACTTGAGGGGGGCTAACCGACTGAGGCTGAATACTGACAAGACAGAGGTGATCCTGGTGGGTAAAGCAGTGGGAGTGGTGTCCCCCTCACTGTTGGGGTTCACCCCCACTGGTTTCCCAGGTTCGGAGTTTGAGAGTGCTCCTCAACCGCAGCTCCGTCTGGATGTCCAGGTGGGGGCTGTGACTAGAAGGGCATTTCACCAATTATACCTGGTTCGGCGGCTTAGGCCATATCTCTCAGACTCTGACCTGGCCACCATCATCCATACTTTCATTACCTCAAGACTAGACTATTGTAACGTGCTCTACATGGGGCTACCCTTGGTGACAGTTTGGAGACTGTAGCTGATGTAGAATGTAGAGGCCCACCTTCTTACAGGGGCAGGTTGCTGTGAGCACATTACACCAGTGCTCTGTGCTCTGCACTGGTTGCCAATAGTCTTCTGAGCCAGATTCAAGGTTTTGGTTCTTACCTATAAAGCTCTAAGCAGCCTGGGCCCCACCTACCTGTGGGATCGCCTCACTCTCCATGTCCTGGATTGGCTTCTGCGGTCCACCCGGAGCATCTTTATGAGGTCCCCCGAGTTGCTTAGGGGGCAACGATGGAGAGGCCGTTCTCGGTGGCCACTCCTAGGCTGTGGAACTCCCTCCCGGTGGAGGCCCAGGTGGCCCCGGACCTCTCCTCCTTTCATCATAGTTGTAAGATGTGGCTGTTCTACCAGGCCTTTGACGAGTGCGATGGGTAGGGTGGGCTGGGGGGAGGAGGGGGTTCTTGTTTTCTGAAGCACCTCCATTAGTTTGAATAGTTTTTGTATTCAGGTTTTTAATGTTTTATTGTATTTTGTTGGTTTTAAATGTTTTTATTTGTAAGCCACCTCAAGCTGCTTGATTGCTGGAGAGGCGTGATAAGATTGTAAGCCCTAGGGGCAGGGACCGTGTCTATTTTATTACTTTGTAAAGTGCCAGGTACACTGCTGGCGCTATATAAATGTTTGTTAATAATAATATAAAAATTTATAATAAATGAATAATAAATAAATACTCTGCCATTAGCAACCTTGGCCACTGAGTTGAGCTAATTAACCCAGATGGTATGATTGGTGCTAATTAGAGGAAGGGGCCAGGAAGCTGGAGATCAATTGTAGGAGACCACCAGGGAGGCATCAGGGTGGAGGGAGGTTCCATTTAGACACCAGCTGTGGCTAGGAGTCCCCAGAGCAGAGCTAGCCACTCCGCAAACCATGGGAGCCGCTCACACTGGAACATCTGGACTTGCAGGAGAGACTAGGTAGAAAGTTGATAGCCCAGCCCAGCACTGGAACACAGGAATCAGCAAGATTCTTCTAGGGATGAGGGTATGGAGTTGCCTTGAGAGGCTGGGATGACAAGACTCCTCTCTGCATCTGTGAGGTCTAGCCCATAGTGGTGGATTTCTGTGGTGGTCAGGCTACACCCCAAGATGCCTGGGAGGCTAAACTTCAAGGTATCCCAGGATGGTGAGATACTAGGGAAGGCAAGCCCGTCCTCAGGATGGCAGGGAGATGCAGTGTTGGGACCAGGCAGAGGTGATCCCCAGAGTGGGTCAAAATATCATGACATCCTTGGTAAGGGTGTAGAACCAGGCACTTGGGCAGATGCTTAGTGGGAGATTCAGCTCAGAAAAGGAGACCCAGAGAGAGTGATCTGGGAACCAAGAGAGTAATGAAGGCCTGATGGACATCAGCTAGCAGCAAGAGCGTTAGCTTGTGGAGAATCCAGCTGGCTGTTCTGGTGGGGTAATAAAAGGGCCAGCAAGACACTCCAGAGAGATGGATTAGGAATTCACTCCAGAGAGATGCCAGGAGGAGGGTCAGGACCCCAGGGAGAGAGGTGAGGGTAAGGATTTAGAGCATCAAGCACCAGAGAGAAGACATCTGGAGCAGCAGAACAGAGACCCCAGGGATAAATTTAGGGCTGGATTGCTTCCATTACACAAACTTAAGTCAGTGGGAATGATTGTGACCAAGATGACTAGAATGAAAACGACCATATCTGGTTGTGCAAATGCATTGCTACAATTGAACAACTGCCAGGAGTGAACCCACGCTAATCATCACATCGGAATCTTGTGTGTGGTCCTTCCTGGAAACCAGACAGTAAGATAATTGTGGCATGACTGCAGTTTGATTGTAAAATCACATTTTCTCTGTCATGTGTAAAGCTCCCAAATTTCAGTGTAATTTAATTTTTATTGGTAAAAGCTGGGTGAAATAAAGTTTCAGAGCTGGCAGAGCAAGCAGAACTTCCTTCCCCTCCCCTCTCTGTCTAAAGTTTTATATTGCTCCATGGTCCATGCCAACCCACAGCTGTTGGCTTCCGAATGCCCTCACCAGTTTGGCACAGGAGAGACTGCTAGATTAAATATATTTTATGGACAACGACAATGCTTAACTGAAATTATGATTGGTTAAGTCTAACTTCTCCCAACTTAAAAGCAATAAAAGGCTACATTATAGAACACTTCTTGTCCTAACGCCCACACGATACATAAAATAAGTGTGATTGTGACAGACTCGGTATCTTTTCAGGGAGCTTTCTTCTGTTTTCAACAACCTGTGAAAAATACATGAACCTCTCTCATGGTATCATTCAAACTTAATTACAACTTTAGCAACTTTAGCAAATATTAATCATTGGCTTCTGCTCAAGGTAATATGTATCATAGTAAGTGTCAGTAGCATGAAATCAAACCGCAAACACAAAGTGTCCATATAGCAAAGCTAGGATTTCCCCCATCCCCCTGAAGATATAATAATATTTAAATGCAGGAAAAACGGTGTCAGTGCAGTTCATTAAAGGCTCAAGGCCACATTTAAAGAAAACAACAAAACCAACAACAGAACAGAGTGCTGGAAAGAAAATTAAGTGATCCACAGCTCGGCAATCCCTTTCTTTGGAATTGTGAAATGGTCAAAAGCAAACCTAAACATTTTGGACAGAAAAGTTCCTACCTTGCAAACAAAAGTATGCTCCCATCACCCTAATCTTGTACCAAGAGGTTTACACTCCATGTACAATGGATGGATAAGAACTATGGAGAGAATTCAAATAATGGCTTAAGAAATACTTTCCTGGAAGGAATACCTTATTGCATCAGGCCTTTGGCAAATCTGCTCAAGTATATATGTAGCTCTACTTGGGACAACCAACGGTGGGAATCAGCAACAATCCAAATATTGACAATAGACCAAAATGTCCTGGAAGTTCAGATCCATACAGTCATGGGAACATGTGGATATAAAAGTACAGTATGGTGGAAACATGGTGAAATTTTCAGTGAAGTTACGTTATTCATGACCAGAGATGGTCAATACCAGCGGCTTCAGGGAGCAGACTCTTTCAAGACAATATGTTGTACAAGTGCTGGCTTTGTCAACAAATGACTGACAGTATTCGGCATGTGACTGTAAATGCTACATTTTTACTGCCAATGACTATGCAGACTGCCACAATTCCAGTTCTAAAGATGATGATGATGATGATGATTTATGGTGATGATGATTAGAAGAAGATGGGGCCATACTTAGAAAAGGTTTGAAATCTCATATGGACAGCCATGGAGGTGCTCTGTGGCTCCCCACAGAAAATGAGCAGCAGCACTGCATTTGGCCATTGCCCCAGGTTTGGACAGCCTGCTCTGTGAAGCGTGCTCCTGGATCTTGCAGAGCACGTTGTGCTGAGCTGCCCTGGAGTAGGGATGTGCAAATGCAGTTCGGATGTTTGGAGTTCGGACTGAACTCCGCTAGTTCGGACACCCAAACTGAATGCCCAAACCAAACGCGGAAACCCCCAAACAGTTCAACCGCGTTCGGACGTGTTCAGGCAGGAAAACCTGGCTGGCAGGTCTGGGGTGGGCCAGCTGAGGAGTAGACTTCCTGGCCCCAGGGGTGGAGACAGGCTTGGACTAGCAGCCAGCATGCCCAATCACCATCCCTCTTTTCCTCAGACCACTGGCTTGGCAGTCTGCGACTGGCCAGGGGCTAGACATCAAGTAAAAAAAGGAATTGCCCTCCCCCCTTCCAATTCATTCTGAGCTAGCCACTGATCCAGTCAGCAGGCATTTTTAGAACTCTCCCTCTCCCAGCAGTTTGTGTTCCTCCCAATCCATTGCCGCCTCCTCCTATTTCACCCATTTCCACACATTTACCTCATAGTTTCATTTATTTAGATTAGATTAGATTAGATAGATTTAGGTGTTATACCCTACCTCAGCCTACCTTCTGCTCATGCCAAAGTGCATGTCTGCCCGCCCTGTGGGCAAAGCTTGAATCCTGCCTCAGCCTGCCTTCCCTACTGCCTCTCATGCCATGATGCCTGTCTGCCTGCCCTGGTTGCCAAGCTCGAACCTTGCCTCAGCCTGCCTTCCGATGCTCATGCCAAAGTACCTGTCTGCCCATCCTGTGGGCAAAGCTCAAACCCTGCCTCAGCCTGCCTCCCTAGACTGCGTGACACTAGGGGTGTGGTTCGGCGTTGCCTCCTGCCAGCATCTTCCACTGCCATGCAGGGCACTGGAAGGCCTACAGTCCAGGCAGATGCAGCTGTCTCTTCTGCGGTTGCAGGTGCAGATGATTCAGGGTCAGATGTTCATCATGGGCCACCAATGTCCCCCATTATTCATGTGATCCCCAGCAGCCCAGGGCTTGTGGATCCCACCCCATCAATTCAGGCCCAGAAGCATCAGTGCACCATGGAGGAGCTGGGGTGGGGGCCAAGTCCATCGGCAGCTGCAGGACATGGAGGGTAGTGCGGCTTTCAACTGAAAGTCACGTGCAAGTTGGGGAAAATGATTGTGCTCAATGGGCAGCCCTTCTCTGTGGTCAAGGACATGGGGTTTAGGTGCTTGATAGGCTTCCTGCCCCCCCCCCCCCAGTTTAAGCTGCCCTTGTGCATTACCCAGAGTCAGGCTGCCACTGATGCCTGGCAGCCTGCAACGCCCGGCCAAGTAGGGGTGTGAGCCACCAAGCCCTGGCCAGGCCTCTGCTGCTGCTCCGCCGATGCCTGGCATCCTGCNAGCCTGCAACGCCCGGCCAAGTAGGGGTGTGAGCCACCAAGCCCTGGCCAGGCCTCTGCTGCTGCTCCGCCGATGCCTGGCATCCTGCAATGCCAGGCCGAGTAGGGGTTCCAGTCACCAAGCCCTGGCCGGGCCTCTGCCACTGCTCTGCCAATGTCTGGCAGCCTGCAACACCCAGCTGAGTAGGGGTGCCAGCCACCAAGTCCTGACCGGGCCTCTGCTGCTGCTCCATCAATGCCTGGAGCCTGCAATGCCCAGTCAAGGATGGGTGCCAGTCACATTACTGTGACCTGGCAATGCAATGTCTGCTGCTACTGATGATGATGTGCCATGTGTACTGTGGCCTAGAAATCTAATTTCTGCTGCTTCTGAGTCTGTCACTGCTGTGCCACGGGTACTGTGCCCCAGCAACTGAATGTCCGCTGCTCCTACCTCTGCTGATGCCACCTCTGCTGTGCCATGTACTCTTCACCCTGGCAATCCAATGTCTGCTGCTGGTGATGGTACTGCACATCAGCCATTTTCTCCTTGCTCCTGTAGATGGGCATAGCTCAGATGAGTGCGCCGGTGGGCTGGGTCTGGGTGTCCAAGAGATTCACCACCAGGCAAGACTTGCCCAATTTGCAGTACAGCTTCTGGAGATTGGTCGAGTACGATACCAGCCTGCAATGCCTGGCCAAGTAGGGGTGCCATACTGACCATAATGCATCAGTGGCAGGTGCCATACTACAGAACACCCACTCATGGCCATGCACAGAGCGCTCGCCAAAAATCCAGGTAGCCTGCAGTGCCCAGCCAAGTAATGGTGCCAGCCACCAAGGCCTGGATGGCCCTCTGCTGCTGCTCCTTCTCCAATGCCTGGCAGCCTGCCATGCCCGGCCGAGTAGGGGTGCCAGCCACCAAGCCCTGGCCGGGCCTCTGCCACTGCTGCGCCGCTGCCTGGCAGCCTGCAACACCTGCTCAAATAGGGGTGCCAGCCACTAAGCCCTGGCTGGGCCTCTGCTGCTGCTTCGCTGATGCCTGGAAGCCTGCAATGTGTAGGGGTTCCAGGCCAGCCATCAAACCTCAAGCCTTCCCGGCCTCTGCTGCTGCTGCCACCACTGCTGGGTCTCAGACGGCCAGTCATGCCCTCACGGGCACTCCCAGGGGTCAAGCGCCGAGCCTGCCTGCCTGGCCAACCCGGGTTGCCAAGCCTTCCCGGTCTCTGCTACTGCTGCTGCTTCTGCTTCTCATATGACTTGCCATGCCCCCACGGGCACCCATGGAGCGCCCCAAGCCTCCAAGAGCCCAAATTTTCTCAACGTTCAGGGGGCCCCGAACTCCGCGGGACTGAACCCACGGACCCCGTTCTGTTCCCACATCCCTAACCTGGAGGAGCCCCAGCCTTCTTTGTGTTTCACATTTGGTGGGTCTTACAAGGCTGAAAGATCTCGCTGCATAAAAGGGGAATAGTGTGTTCACACATTACAAAAATCCAGCTTTTATAAAACCCGGTATTATCTTGAGCACTTATGAGAACCCATTTTGTCATGTATAAAAATGGCCTTATAAGTGTCTAAAACAACACTCAAATGGAGTGTGGCCTCAACATTTTGGAATGTGAAAAATCCACTTAGAAATGGTTGATTATAATGGAAAGTGTCAAAATGTTTAATTGAGGCATTTCCAAATTGGAACTTTTTGTTCTTCAGAAATAAAATACAAATATAAAATATAAAATATTGAATTAATACAGATATCTTTTTCCAAACAGTTGCCACAAATAAGCTTTCTTAATTTTAACTTTGCATCAGCTCAAAAACACATAAATCAAGGTTTCTGCAACATTCAGAGTTAAGCACTGCTACATGAGGGGTGACCTTTCAAAGTATCCTGCTTCAAGCCCACTCTTCCATACCAGTAACAACTGTTCTACACACCTCACACCAGTGGTTCTGGTGGTCTGTTCATTGATATGGGAATCAGCATATGCCAAGCGTAGGCAAAGTTCTCAACCCCAAGAGCCATGTACCTTCATATGGCCAAGACCTACAAGGCACACACCTACATACATATGGATGTTCTCATACAAACTTCTCCTGCTTCATGATTGTTTGGTGGGGTCAGAAATCTGTGTTCCATCCAGACCTATTGAGATACTGAGGAGCAGCTGTGATTCAGCTACAGACATCCCAGTGCAAGTAGGACACCATGTGATGGTCTCCACTTGCCTTGCCCCTGAAAGTTCCAGTCCCAGACCTCTCTGCTGGTAAGCCTCACTCCAGTCTGGTCCCCTATTTCACTCACTTGGGTGGTCTCTGGTGTTCTCTCCCAGGGTTACTCCAAGGCCTCACCCCTCAGGTCTCTCTGCTCTTCAGATGGCCACTTGACTCTGCAGCTTTTATCAGTTTCACCTTCAGTTCGCTCTTTGCCTGGTCGGGTCTTGTAAATTTCACTCCTCTGCAGCCACCAACTCTGTTTGGACTCCCTTCAGTGGCTTTCACACCTGCCGTAGTGTTCCAAATCCCTCTAGGTATTGCCTCTCTGGTCCGGGAACTCTTAACACACACCTTCCACCTGCAGGTTCTACTCTCTTCCCCTCTACCCAGGTGACCCACCCTGAAGCCTTTCATTTAAAGGGCCCTCCATCCTGAAGCTGCTTCTTAAAGGGTCCTCAACTGCTGCCCTGCTACACACAACACCATTAACACAGTACTGAGTTCAGGAACTGAAAGCCACACTTGAACTGCCCAAGAGCCACATGTGGCCCTGAGCCACAGTTTGAACACCACTGGTATGTATCTTTGTCTGAACAGCTATTTTAGACCATTGATCTTGTGCTGAGCTGAGTCATGGGAGCAAGAAAGGGAGAGTTGTAGACAGCAAAAGGATGGCCACACAAAGACAGGTTCAGCATGGCCTCTCTGGATCATCCAGGCCAAAAGTGCTTATAAAGAGGTTTCTATGCAGTCAAAGGTCAGGAGACAATATTAGTCTAAATCTAGTTGACTGTCTCATATTTCCTTCCATGTCTCCTTTAACCTGCAATGTTTTTGCTCTCTGCAGGGGAAGGAGAGGACCTTACAATATAAAGTAGAAACTTTTCTTTAAAAAGATAACTTCCTGATATTTCAGTAAATGAAGAAAGATTAAAGGTTAAAAATTAATACTTTTGTGCATTAAATGGAAAGCTTGAAAGCAAAAGGTGAGCTCACCTGAATCAGCACCATGAAGCTGAAATTTACATGTCAGTATATAGGTTCATTAGTATTTGAAAATAGGTTTCTATGACAGTGTGTCAGGGCCCCACTTGACTGTGGGCACAGGATTAGTGGGATTAGGCCCAGTCACTCAGTCACTTCAGGGAATCAGCTTCAACACAGTTTAATAATAAAGCACACTCCCCTCTGGCCAGGCACCAGACCTCTAGTCATTCTTAATACATAGTCCATAATACAAACAAAGCCTTGCCAGATCTCAGTCCACTGTCTGGCTGTTTCAACTCACATCCAGCTTCTCTCAATCAAGTTCAGGGTCTCTCTCCTGCAGGTTCCTTTCCAGGAAGCCTCTGACAGAGATGTGGCCTCTTCATCACCTCAGAACAGACTGCCTCATCTTCTTAACTGGACTTCCTTTTATCTTGGGAGCCATGCCCCTTGTGACCTCACTTCCTTTTTCTGTATGGCAGCCATTTTGTATGTTCCTTCTTGGCAGGTGCCACGTTGTGGCTCAGCCCTGCCCCACACAGTTTGCACAGTTGTTTAATATAACATTGTGCCAAACTCCTGTTAATAAATGAATGGCAGTAACAAAAAAATGTATTAAAAGGTGCTTTTAATCAGTGAACCTGTTTTCAAGAGATTAAAAGGTTTCTATGAGAAATTAAAAGGTTTACTAAAATTTAAAAATTTCTAATAAAATGTTATGCACTTTTTATCAGGAGGAAGATCATAAAATACAACAGTGTTTCCAGTTACTTTCTTAAATACTGGAGTGTGCTGGCTGGTTGCAATTGGGTACAAATCAGTTCACATCACATTCATTTTGGTTTCTTATAAAGTGCTTTCCAATTTTACATAAAAGGCAAGGGATATAAATGTTTAATACATTATCACTTGTAGTACATGTTATTCTCTTCTATTGTTCTAGATCTGTACAATCACCTTTTGGATGTTCTGCACTGATGTATTCTAAAAACAAAACAAAAAACACAAAGACCTAATCCAAAGTTTCCTAAAAGTCAAAGGGGGTCTTTCCATTGTCTTCCATGAGCTTTGGATCAGGTCTTGTGTGAGAAATGGATCAGGTCTTGTGTGAGAAATGTCCCATTGGCTTTTAATTCATCGTGAGAGTCGTTATTAGAGGCAATGTTTGCAGTACAATATAGGACATGCTAAAGTAGTTCAGCTTTAAAATCAGTCTCACAGATCTGAATAATTAGAATAGAAGCACTTGAAACCGTAATTTTTAAACATTTCATTTTTTGAAAGACACCAGAGGTACATATGTAAGTGGCCTCCCTGAAGACTTTTTTCCATGATTAATGCACTAGCATTTGCTTTAATCTGTTGCCATGTGCAGCAAAGAGACAAATAATGTTTACATAAGACTGGCCCCTCCCACCGTTTCCCAAACAACTGCTTTTATGCACTACAGGCAGCTTGAATCATGCCTAATTACAAAATTCTACATCTGCTTTCAATCTCCGAGCTAGCACACAAGGTTTCTCTTGTATTGGGGCTTTCACAGTGGTCCCATTTGTTTGTTTATGTTTTGGTTTTTAAATTATATGTAAACATGCACAAGGACAACAACATTATAATGTCTGGCATCTGACATGCTGTTCTGAGCAGATAGGAAGAGGTTCTCATTTTCATTTATTAGATCTGGACATTTGAACTTTGCCAGTACAGACTTGTCGTTGTAGCCTAAACCAAACAAACTGAGCACTGTTGGTGCAAATTAATCATATTTATTATATTTGTAATTGCTTCCCTTTTCTTTTGGGATTGCTCTGCCATTTGTTTCCAGCTGTATTAATCATGCCTGGCTAATGAGTTCAACTCATAACTGCCTATTGGCTGACTGAATAAAAACTTCTGCTAGAAAAACCTGCTTTATATTCAGTTCTGGTCTAGTCTCCATGCTGTCTTTAACCTTAATATTAATATGACTAAAGTGAATGGGGATTGCAATGACAGCGCACTTTAAATCAGAGACTTAACATTTATAAATTACTTTTTGAAAAAGAATTCTCTTTTAAGGTATGTTTTTCTTCGAGCAAATTAGCTCATTTTTATATTTAAATACTATTAAAATATCAAATGGCAAGAATTAAAAAATAAATAAATCTAGGTCCAAATTTTCAAGAGTTCCACCAAAACAAAGTAGTCAGATATTGAATTATCAGTAGTTCTCCATATCCAGAAGCTTCCACTGGTCTCTGGATGCTGAGCCCTTTTGAAAATCTGACCACTTCTGAACTGTTTCCTTTGTCTACTTTTCCGATTTTTAGCAACCAGGGCAGTGAAAATCAGGGAAGATTTCCTTTACTTCACTGCATATTGGTCTTCTACTGACCCTGGTGGCTCACCCTGACATTGGAGAAGTCAGGCCTGGGTCTCATGCTGCATGTTGACCCCACTGCTGCTACTGCCAAGGGGGTCCTGGGAACCCCATACCAGCTGCCAATGCTGCTTGGAGTCCCACACTTGCTCTTGTTGAGACTCATGGGGGGTGTGGGGGTGAGGTTCCAAGGGCCACCTCAGTAGCAGTGGTAGGGGGTGTGAGGCAGGGGGGAGGGGGTTTCAGCAGCAACTTCAGTGTTGGGGGTCCCGAAGCCCCTTAGCCATAGCAGGTACATGGAGGGAGACTCCCAGGTCTCTTTGGCAGCATCAGTGGCAAGTGTGGGGCTGCCAAGGCATACCTGTCACCCATCTGTCATGGGCCCCGTCTAAACTAAGGCCAGCCTCAGTTTCCAGATCAGAGATTCTGGCCTCAAAGTTTTGTATTCTAGACTGCAAGGCATCAGTCTCACTCTTTAACTCATTAATGGATGCCTTAACTGCAGAGACCTCGCTAAAAGCCTATTTTTGAGCTTGTGCACTTTTAAGTTCCTTTTACATTTCCAAAAGTACAGTCTCCCAGGCAGTCCTTCCCCAGGTTCATTTCTGTGTTGCTTGCAGTTTTAGAAGGACCTTAGTAGGCCACAGGAAGCTGAATCACTTGGAGAAATCCTCTGAAGTAGTTTGGGATTTGCTATAATTCTTCATCTTATCTTTACAAAAGAACAGTGGTGTAAGTGAAAATGCAGGTTTGGTGCTGTTAATCTGGACATTTTAAGCAGGGTTTGGAGCCATAGAGGGAAAGCATATTTGATATTTGGGCATCCCCAATGGCTCAAAACTTGACAAGATTTGTCCATGTGTCCAAGAATTGTGCACGTTGTGTGCTGAAGTGCTGCACTAGATTTAAGTGGGTGCCAAATCCCCCATCACATTGAGAGGCCTCCCTTTTTAAAGAAGGTGATTGAGAGATCAGTGGCAGTATGGCTGCAGCAACATTTGGACATCAATGACATCCATGGGAAATTCCAGTCTGGGTTCCCATATTCCTATAGGGTAGAGACTGCACTTGCCAAGGAGTTGAATGATCTGCTGATGATCTTGAATTGAGCCCATGTTGGCTTGCTTTGGCCCAGGACCTTCTTGGTTGTTCCATTACCATAGGCTATACCCACCAGATGTTGGTCCACTCATGCCCCAGCTGTTGGGGGGAGCTCCTGGTCCCCATGATCATCTGTTTGGTGCATGCACCTGGCCTGCCAAACAGCTGCTGGAGGTGCTCCTGAGGGAAGTGCCAGCCGGCCTTTTGACAGGGAGCTAGCCTAGGCCACTGCTCCCTGTCACTTTGAAGTTCAGGTGTTGTTTTCCCTCCAGCACCTCCCAGATGGGAGGCACTGGAAAGGGAAAAGGGGCCATTCAAAGTGACAGGGAGCCATCCTGCATGCTATTCCTGGGCCTGGACCCTATCACTTTGAAAGTTCAGGAGTCGCTTTTCCACTGGGAGGCACTGGAGAGGGAGAAGGGGCCGTTCAAAGTGACAGGGAGACAGCAGATGCAGCAAATTGAATTTAAAATTGTGCTGCTGGTTTTTAAGGCCCTGAGCAACATAGGCTCTGGCTATATTCGAGACCCACTCCTGGACCCTCATCCTACTCTCAGATGCCACCTGCTGATTTGGGATCCTGCCACCGCGCCTTATGTTGGTGGGTGATCAGGACTTTGCTGTGACAGGCCCCTCAGTGTGGAACTCTCTCCCTGCAGCTGTTTGTCTTAGTTCCTTCCTCGCTCAACTTCAGAAAGCACCTGAAAACTTTTTGTTTTCCAGGTAGTTTTAGAAGTTCCCCCTTCATGTGTTCCCCCCTCCTTTTTACCTTCCTCTTTTAAATGGTTTTTAATTGATTTTTATGTAGTGTTTTATAGTATTTTAAATGCTGTTGTAAAGTGCTTCAAGTGCCATCTGGCTATGAGGCATGAGCAGGGGTGGAGTGTGGAGAATGGTGTATGCCCATGTATTGGGTTTGCTGCACAAACCCCCCTAAGTAGGAGCTGCTAGGACCAAACACACAACTCCTGTACGATGTTTGTTTATTGTCACCCTATGAGGCTGGAAGATAAACCATATGAGGAAAGACTAAAACAACTGGGTATGTTTAGCCTAGAGAAGAGGTGGGCAGAGTTCCCAACCCCAAGAACCATGTACCAAATGTTTCATATAGCTAGCTGAGAGTCATCAGACACATGTGCATGCCCCTCCCAAGCTAAGCTTCTCCTGCTTCATGATTAGCTGGCAGAGTCAGTGTTCTGCAGTCCTGGCTGCTGAGATTCAAAAGAGGAGCTGCAATTCTGCTGCCAAGACTTGGATGCAGTGAACTAAGGCTGTTTTTAGATGAGGTGCTGAAAAGCGTCTCCTGAGTCACGCATTAAGAGAGAAGCCATGCCATGCCGCACTGCCGGAAGTGATGTGCTCCCCGTTGCTGGCAACGGCAGTGGCTGGACATGTGGCGCTTTGCAGAGGCACATTCTAGAGACCCCAATTTTCAGGTCTCTAGAACGTACCTCTGCAAAGTGCCATGTCTCCAGCCACCGCTGTTGCTGGCAACAGGGAGCACATCACTTCCGGCAGCGCAGCACGTCTTCTCTCTTAACGTGCAGCTCAGGAGGTGCTTTTCAGCACCTCGTCTAAAAGTGGTGTAAGACACAGGACTAATAATGCAGCCTGGGGTCTGAGACTGGACTTGGCCAATAAATACACTTGATCTACCCAAGAGCTCCATGTGTTTCCTGAGTCACAGTTTGCCCACCCCTAGCCTAGAAAAAAGAAGATTAAACGGGGAACATAATAACAGTTTTCAAATATTTAAAAGGATGCCACAGGAAAGATGGTGAATATTTATGCACCATTTTTACAGAAGTCACAAAAAGAGGAAATTGGTTTAAATTGCAGCAATGTAGGCTTCTCTTAGGTAATAAGTAAAGCTCTGTAACTGTAAGAACTGTTAGGCAATGGAATAAGGTGCCAAGAGAGGTTGTGGAATCTCCTTTCATGGATGTTTCTGAACAAGCACCTGGCCGCAGTGCTGTAGGCACAGGATATCATGCTTGGGAGCAGAGGTTGGACCAGATGACCCCTGAGGTCTCTTCCAACCATACAATTCTAGGATTCTAAAATGCTGTTACATTTTCAATAGTATGATTCTTGATTATAAGGATAAGAACATAAGAAGTACCATACTGAGTCAGACCAATGGTCCATCAGGCCCAGCATCCTGTCTCCGACAGTGGCTAATTCCGACCGCATGGGAGAAGTATCAGCAGGCGCAGTGGGCAATCTATTCCCTGCTGATCTCTCCCTGCTCCTGATAGTAAGAAGTTCCCATCTTGAAATCTACTTGGCTAATAGCCATTAATGGACCTATTCTCCAAGAACTTATCCAGTCCCTTTTAAACACAGCTATGCTACTGACCCTGACAACCTCCTCTGGCAACAAATTCCACAATTTAACTGTGATGAGTGAAAAAATACCTCCTTTTATTTGTTTTAAATCTGCCACCAGTTAGTTTCATGGAGTGTCCCCTAGTTCTAGTTCTATTTGAGAGGGTAAATAAACTTTCCCTATCTACTCGTTCCACTCCACTCAAGATTTTATCCCCTCTCAGTCTATTCTTCTCAATTAATTAATTAAATTATACCACGTTTATCAATATGCCCAGTAATTCTGTTCTTGACAATTGTTTCCACCAGTTTGCCCTGCACTGTCATATGAAATTAATTGCCAGGTAAAGCAGAAAATTAAAAGGCAACCGTTTTTTTGGTGACAAAAGTTTCATCTGCCATCCATTGAATAAAGCATTATTTAACACTCAGGTAATCAAAGCATGAAAAATCATGTCTGAAGAGGGGTGAAATCTACAATAGAGAAATAGCAGAATTGGCTGTAGAGAATTCATAATAATTTAACAGATAAGTCTTTCTACAAGCAACACAATATGGATCAATAAGAATACTCTATGAATGAATGAAGACATAAACCCAATTTGGAAGAAAATTTAAGGTCATCATCATGGAAAAGCATTTGTATGTAAAACTGAGAGAACATCCAAAGAATTAAATGTTTGTTCTTTTTTTAAGGGAAAATGGTAATAAGTATATAAAGCCAAACCAAATTCTGAATTAATACATGCCCAGACTATGGAGATGATCAAAATCCAGGTGTCAATGAGAACATTGTTTTGTCTGTTCCTAGTGAGAAAATTTGATTTTCTTTCCTTAGTGGTGTTAAAGAAAACAGCAGAATAAACAGAACTCTCCTGGTCACCACAAAAAACAAAAACAGTACAAGGTATATACTTGATATCAATGTAGGACTATTAGGTTGGACCAACTCAATATATTCCCAGATTCAGAGGTTACAGATACATGACATGTTAGCACATAGATCTAAAAATAATGTGCTTGATTAGCTGATAATGATGTGTTGTCCTATTTATTTAAAACTTTTATCATGAGAAAAACCATTAGAAAATGGAAATCTGTCTCAAACAAAATATGTAAGCATTGCTTACAATGAACGTTATCAGACATATCGTTCAGGAACGATACAAGGATTCTTGCCAAGCTAGGTGACCCCGGCTCTCCTCTAGCCCCATTCTGTCACAGAGCTTACAGGAAGTGGGGGTAGCTGTAGTTTTTGTTGCCCCCTTCAACTTCCTGACCGAGGTATCTGCCTGTGCTGCCTCTATGGTAGCATCAGTCCTGAAAATGCTAGCTACTTATTTCAGCTTAAAAACATATACCTGTTTGGTTGCATTAAGTCTATTTGTGCAAACACACATACTCACTACATTTTGGGATCTGAAGAATCATAGATGTAGATAACACATAATTGAAGATAGTATGTACTTGCTGTTACATCTAGAAGTGTACAGGCCCTCAGTAAACCAAGGAGACCTACGGGAGACTCAGGAGGGCAGCGGACGCCTGGGAGCCACCCTGTCAATGGGTGGCTCCACCTTGCTGCTGATGCAGGCCCTATTGAGATGGAGGCAAAGTAGTTTAGATAATATCATTTATTGGACCAACTTCTGTTGGTGAGAGCATGGATTTTCATTAAGGACTAATCTAGTTGCTGTGCACCTTCATAGTAATTCTGGACACTAGGGATGGCAGGGTGGAAAAGAATGGCAAACATGCAGGGGAGGGGAATTACTATGAGGGCAGGCAGTGCTTTTTAGGGATGGGCAAACGCGGTTCAGAAGTTCGGAGTTCGGACCGAACTTGACCAGTTCCGTCGACCGAACCAAACCCAATTTTTGAACTGAACTGAACCAAATTTCTGAACTCGGTTCTGTTCGCCCATCCCTAGTGCTTTTACAGATGGATTTTCATTGGGATATAGATGAAATGAGCAGCTAAATTTCTGCCCATGAGAGATTTTGCCATCTCAGGAAATGGGATTTATTTATTTATTTATTTATTTTCTGGATTTATACCCCGCTCCTCCTGTGACAATACCAATGTGATTTCTCAGTTCTCGCAATACTGCGAGATACTGT
This sequence comes from Sphenodon punctatus, assembly GCA_003113815.1. Lineage (NCBI taxonomy): Eukaryota > Metazoa > Chordata > Lepidosauria > Sphenodontia > Sphenodontidae > Sphenodon > Sphenodon punctatus. Next base: position 4,708,178 of record QEPC01006353.1, read on the forward strand.
CCCAAGTTATTGACTTTCCACTTACCATTTACTGCCTACCATGTGTTGGTTTATTGTATTGCTGAGGGTACTGTTTTACTTCTGTCTGTTGTTATACCACATTTCTGATCCAATCACTGTGCGAATAGACCACTCCTTAACTTCCCCACAGTACATCTTAACCTCCATTCCCATGCCTCCAATTAGAATTGTTGCAAGTTGCAACTGAATTGCAGATTAGTAGATATCTGCATACCAGCAAATGAGTGACAAGGAAGTACAAGGGGAAATGGAGAGCAAGAAAAGTGGTGTTGTATTGGTATTAAGTCTCTGGATTTGAACTGTAAAGCATAGTGTTAAATGGCAAAGCGGTAAACAAGATCCCGGTAAGCAGAAAGTTGGTAAATTGAGAAATAAAGTGTTGATCAAGACATTACTGTTATAGGGGGCAGCTTTTATTTTATTTTATTTTGTTTTACTTTGTGGTTTTAAGGGGTTTGGGGGGGATGCAGTGGGTGTGGCTTGAGGGTGGGGGTATGAGGAGTGGGTTAGGGTGGATAGGGCCTACCCCCCTGGTGAGAGGAGGGGAGGTGGCCCTTGGGGAGGGTTGGGGGGACCCCCTGTGAGAGGGGAAGTCCC